>JAAGNO010002526.1:81949-98711 GCA_033439905.1 Ceryle rudis
CCAGTCTGTAGTGCTGCAGGCAGTTACTGTGGTCAAAGTGTAGGACTCTACACTTGGTCTTGTTAAACCTCATATTACTGGCTTCAGCCCATCCACTCAGCCTGTCCACGTCCCTCTGGAGCATCTCCCCACCCTCCAGCAGATCGACACTACTCCCCCAATTTAGTGTCATCCACAAATTTACTAACAGTAGACTCCATCCCTTCATCCAGGTCATCAAAAAAGATGTTGAATAGATCTGGGACCAGTACTGATCCCTGGGGGACACCACTGGTCACCAGGACACCAGCCGGATGTGGTACCATTCACAACCAGTCTCTTTGCACGGTTGTCCAGCCAGTTTTTAACCCAGCGAAAGGTGCACCAGTCCAAGCCATGGGCTGCCAGCTTTCCCAGGAGGATGCTGTGGGAGACTTTGTCAAAGGTTTTGCTGAAGTCTAGGCAGACCACATCCACAGCCTTCCCCTCATTTACCAGACGGGTCACCCAGTCATAGAATGAAATCAAATTCATTAGGCAGAACCTTCCTTTCCTAAACCCATGTTGGCTGGGCCTGAGCGCCTGGTTGTCTTGTACGTGCTGATTGATGGCACTCAGGATGATCATAACAAACATAACAGATTGCGCTGTCTGTGAGTCTGAAAACATTTTGTTGGGTGGTAATTGTATATATGTATGCAGGCTGCGGTAGCTTGCTTATGCTTTTTCCTTTAAAATCTAGTATGTTATTTTAATCCACACTTTTCAGTCAAGTAAGTAATTAAATGGGCACATGGCCTTAGGACATGCCAGATCAAAACTGTCACATGCTTTCGGGAAATCTGGAACCAGATCCCAACCTCATAAGTCATCATGATGATTGTAAAGGATAAAAAACAGACCTCAACTTAATCACTCCTGAAATTTATAACTATGTTTGGATCTGATCTCTAAGATTTTCAACGGTGTTAGATGGCTTGTTTTTCAGAGAGGAATTTCTCAGCATTTCTGAAAATTAGGCCTGAAATCAAATTTGACACACAGACACAACTCACCCCCAACCATCCATGCTTTTTGAAAATCTTATTTTCTACTTCATTATCAAAGCATCAGGGAAGAAGCATTTGCCAATCTCCTTAGAAACAGAACACTTCATAACAGCAACTATTGTTTTCTTTAATGTCAGTTGTATTTTTTAGAGTGGTACTTTGCTTTTTCTGAGACTTTAAACTTCTGGAGAAAATGCCTATATGGTTAGTAAATCACAAGGGTCTTCAAGGTCTGTGGAAGGCAGTGAATTAATTTGAAAATCTTTTCTTCCATCAGAAAATAATGTACTCGGTTTGGTTCCCTATCAGCTTCTACCTCACTTCTATATCACAGTAAGTAGATGTATTCATTAAACCCCAGACTACATCTGTATTTTTACACTTGGGAGAAAGTCCCCCAGTTCAGGTGTTGAACTCCTTTCTGCTTGAGGTTTGGGCAATATCTGTCTTCCTCTGTCAGGCTTGTTTTGCCACCATCACTCCTGCACAACTGGAGGTGTCCGAGACACCAAGACACATTGTGCTGCATGTTGAAAATGTCTAAATGAGACAGTACAGATTCATTCAGCACTCACTGTAAACTACTCATATGTCTAGTCAATCTGATGGAATTGTATTGCATGGATTTGTTCAAAAAAGTGTTTTGGGTGATTTTTTGACATATTGCATTTTTGGTTAGTTTCTGGTGACAGCTTCAGTGACTATGAAGATGTAAGCTACAATTTGCAGTTCTTGTTACTGTTCCAGACCAGGCCATGCTGTATACCAGTATCAGCACCATTACTGAAAGAGTTACTTCTGGGAGCAGTGTGAACCATTTTCCATCACTCTGAACTCAGCATCACTTCACCAGTAAACCATAACCTTGTAGAAAACATCCACCATGAAATGTCCAAAGTCACCTTTATCTTACCAGTTACCATTTATGCAAGATAAAAATGTAGTGACACATTTGCCTGCTAAAAGCTGGATCTCTTTATTTCACATTCAAAACCATGATTTTCACCCTAACCAAGGGGCCATTTTTCATGACTCTGCTGTGACTGCAGAGATGTGCATTATTTTTTTGAATAATCTTTCTACTATTAAAATAATGGCAGTGTGTGAAAAATCGAAATGCAGGGGAACTGGTGGTGAAGAACATGGAACGGAGGTGAAGAATGCTTGGAAAGGGAAGGTGAGGAAGCAGGCAGTTGTAGATACCTGGGAAGCTGACCATCAGCTACGCTTTTCTCATTGTTTCGACTAAGTGATAATTATGGTTGGGTTTGCATTCCAGAGGAGTATATTAATCGTCTGCATGCAGGAGCACACAGCTGAAAGTACTGTCTGACATCCTGAACTTCCAGCTGTTTAAATTTTCTGCACAGCTTTTCTGCCATCCTGTGATTAAATTACAGAGGTTTCAACACAGTGCTAGCAGCCATGGCAGTCAGCTATAGCTCTGGCAGGAATATTTAAGGGAAGGAGTCGGGAAAAAATGTCTCCAAAAATGTACTTTCATGGAATTGTTTTCTGGGAAAACAGTTTATTTTGGGCTGGCTGGCCAATGTAAATGTCAAGGAGTAAATATTCCTCATAGTAAATATCTAGCCAGGAATACTTTCATACTTTCAATTATTTTTCATGGATGTTATTTCTTTTTTTCTGTCCACTTTCATTAAAAGGTAATGGTACAAGTCCAGAATAACTTCATGAGTGTCTACCAAGCTACATAGATTTTAAATATAAGTAGCAAAATTGGCATGGTCCTGAGAGAGCTGAACAGCACAGCCCCAACATGGTGAGATTGTACATGCCTCTTCAGCCTCCAGAAACATAAACTTTATTTAACAGGAACAGTGACTTTTCATTTCCAGCCTGTGGAGTGCAAACTCAGCCCTGGCTCCTGACTCCACTACCTGTCTCATGGCAAGGCCTGTGAAAAACAGATGTGTTAATGTAAATCTATTCTTTACATCCCTGCTTGGAATGGTTGCAGGGTGTTTAACTCCACTCTCACCAGCCTTCAAGATAGAGATAATTTTGAGTGCAGCAGCATTACATTAGCAAGGGAGAAGGACAAGCTTGCTTAGTGCCTCTTTATTTTCCTTGGTTGTGACTGTGGAGGAAGAGGAGAAGGCAGAATCATAGAATCAATCATAGAATCATAAAATCATAGAATGTTAGGGGTTGGAAGGGACCTCTGGAGATCATTGAGTCCAACCTCCCTGACAGTGCAGGATCACCCTGGGAAGGCCACCCAGGAACAGATCCAGACAGGTGTTGAAAGTCTCTAGAGAAGGAGACCCCACAACCTCTCTGGGCAGCCTGTTCCAGTGTTCCATCACCCTCACAGTTAAGTTTTTCCTCACGTTGAGGTAAAACTTCCTGTGTTCCAGTTTGTGACCATTGCTGCTCATCCTATCACAGGGCACCACTGAAAAGAGACTGGCCCTTTCTACTTGACACCCACATGTCAGATATTTGTAAATATTAATAAGATCCCCTCTCAGTCTTCTCCAGACTGGACAGCCCCAGGTCTCTCAGCCTTTCAGCAGAGAGCAGCAAGATGTGTGTTTTAAAGAAAAGGGTTGCCTTTCCTTGTTATTTGTCATATTAAGTTTTACTTTTCTTTGAGGATTACGAAGTGAGGGTTGCCTCCTCTTTGTGCTTCACATGTGGCTGCTTTTACATGGGTCTAGTTGTGAGTGATTTCTTTGTAAGTACTCTGTGACGCATGAAAGACAAAAGGGGAAAGAAAAAATCCCCACCCACTCTGAAACAGTCTATTGAACTTTGTTTTCCAATTATCTAACAAATTGCTGACTAAGGACAGGATAGGGCGGTGGAAATATAAAACCTAAAGGCACTGTACATTCCTCATCTGTAATGACTACAAAAAGTGGGTGTTTGTTGGTGGTTTTAGCCAATTTGCAATTTATCTTGGTTTTAACCCAAGCAGGCTTGAAACCAAGACAAACATTCTTTGATGTAATCTAATTGTGACTAAGACCGTTTGCATAAAGGTTTCACAGCAAGGATAGGAAGAGGAAAAAGACCTTGAAAGCATTCCAGTGGAAAAGTCATGTGCACCAGGCTTTTGGCTGCACCAATGGCACCCAACAGCCCATTGTTTCAGTTGCAGTTTAAATTAATACCTGACAGCAAAGGAATTAAAGCACTGCTGAAGTCATGTATTGTTGTTTTATTATTCTTGGGTTTTCTCCAGTCATGTTTGTACAATGATAGCCTCAGGTGAAGAATTAATAGTAAAAATGCCCGTTGCCTGTTTCTGTTCTCACTCCCTTCCAAAAATATATATAATAATCTAACTTGAAAACTGTTAGGCTAGCCTCACAAATTAATGAAACTTCAGATTTCTGGTGAGGCTGGAGAGGACTGCAAGAGGTCCTGAAGTTGCATGATGCAGGTACAAACACTGTCTAATTTTTCTTATTACACCAGGCTGTGTGTCTCGCTCTTCTAAGGCTGAATAAGTGACCCTGATGACCTAGCAGCAAGATGTGCATTGTAAAGATAATGGAGGTTCCTCTTCATGAGCTGCCCCCTTGACCCATTGTGTGGATCAGGCTTTAAGATCAGTGAGGAATAGCAAGCCTAACAGACATTTCAGTCTTGACAACACTAACGATATAGCAAAGATATACATGAATTGATGTGATTCATAATCTACTTCTATAGGTGTCCACATATGCAGCAGGAATGTCAGGTTTGGATTCTGACTCTTCTTTCCCATCCAACCCATCCTTTCTAAACTACACCAGCATAACTCTAATAAAAGTCGGACCAAACGATTTATTCATGTCATGGGATCAAGAACGTGGTATCAGATCACCATTCTGCTTGTCACTGTAATACATTTGCTGCTAATAATCCATTAGGGTTTATTTTCCAGTGTTTCAAACACAGACTCCTCCAAATTCCCACTGTAACTGGTATGGGCTATAGTTAGTATGGTTCAATAGGCAATTTCTGTACTAGGTACTGTAATTCAGCTTTCAAATTGGCCTGAAAATTTACCATCCCAGGCATAAAATCTATTCATTTGACCTTTATACTTAGCAATAATTAAAACATCTAATGATATTTTACTCTTCTGCCAAAATACCCTCTCCTCCAGGCCTGTATTTGAGTCATAATTTTCAAGACAGCAACTCTAATTTCCCTAGGAAAGCATCCATATGTACCTATTACTGCATTATGCTTGCAAAATTAAATTAAGGACTTGAAAAATCAAAATATTAACAGTTTAAAGCTCATTCATGCTACTTAGAGGTGGTCCACTGTCATGAACAGGTAGTGTTCTGTCTACAGGTAAGAAATACTTATTAACTAGGCTGTTAGATTTCACATTTTCATCTACAGCGAGAGATTTGAGTCTTGGAGAGTGCCTTCCTTTTTCCTGTTTTCTTCTATATCCTAAGTAATGATCTGATTTTGAATTTCATTCAGAAATTCATTCTCTTTGCCTTTTTCACAGAGACCTACAGATAGATGAATTACTTTCCTGGGTAGTGGCTTGTTAACCAGATGGCAGTGGAAGGAGAGTGTGTAACAGGATATCGAGGTCTCCACATTCTCAGTTCTTAAGTCTTTGTGGAATAAGCCCATAACAGGCTCAGTGATTAGTTCAGGAGAATTTCCCTGGAGATCAGTAGATGGCTAATATATATGCTGTGTCTTCTAGGCCAACCAAAATGATGACTGAGAGATAGTGTCTTAATAGCGCTGAATATTACAACCCAAAAGAAATGCAACATTAATTTAAACCAAGGGATTTTCTAGGTGTTACTGTTCTTGTAACATTCTCAGCAAATTCTGAAAAGCTGCTAGATTTTGGAATTATGCTTTTATAGATTAATGCTGCTGACTAATAAGAGTTGTTCTTTATGGTGAAAATCACATAACTACTAGGTCTAAAGGCTTCTTTGGGGCTGAAAGCTTTCTGTACAGAAAGTTGTTGTTGGAAAACAAGGGACTGGTGTGTTACTGTAAAGGATAGGTTGTAAAAGGGATGCTTAAAAGGGGCCCAATATGGTTTGGATCGCAGCCAAGGTCTTGCATAACAGGATGCTTCATAAAAGAAAGGCTTAGAGGGGTATGGTTAAAAGACAGACATTTCTTTTGAGCAAGGATGTGCCAATGGGAGGATCACTGACAAACCTTTGTTCACTATTATGTGTGCATTATAATTAAAAAATGTTGGTGTTTTCATCCATTCTTAGATGATGTTGACTGGTGTAGAGAATTATACTTAACCCCAACAAAACGAACTTCAGAATAAGATACACCAAATGCAGTCCAGCCAGGGGTATTTTTCTGTGGGTAAGATGGTTAGATTTTAACATCCTTCAAGAAGCAGAGGTAAGTTTGCTTCCTGAACTTTTGTGTTCAGGAGCACAGTGTTCAAAGCTAGACATGATCATAAATCTGGGGCAACTGTCTCACAGAGGCACATGGCAACATGATATCCAACCCCAGGTAGTCAGATAGGAGTTCAAGGGCAGCCATTTGCATCTAACAGGCAAGCCAGGAAACTGCTAAATTGGTAGTAGAGACTTCATTGAAAGCTAGATAAAATTATCTTTGTAATGACAATAGAGGGGAACTTTTAACACCAACCTAACTACCTGTCAAGTATTTGCATTGTCCTTCTTTACATTTAGGATCCACTAGTAGATTTTAAAGCAAGCTGTATAAAAACACCATTCTTGGCTCCTTTCCATTTCTAGAGGCAACGCTTGCTGTCTTTCTCCAGAAACTACCCAACACAAGTGTGACAGGCTGACTACAGTCCCTCGCATCAGCGCTCAGGAACAGAAGGAAGATTGCCTCCATGGAAATGTTAACACAATCTCCTTATGATTCCTTCCCACCACCACTATAAGCCTTTGTCTTGAACTTAGTGTTGGTTTTAGTGGAATATATTCAGGCTTCTCCCAGCACCTTAGGCAAAAGGTCCCCTGCCAAAGCCCTGTCCAGCCCTTTCCAGTAGCTCCAGAACCGGGATCAAACTGTTACTCCTATATAAGACAGAGCTGTTGCTCCTCAACAGCTATGGTACAAGCTGCTTCCCAAGCACCCCAAACTTTTTTAGTCAATACATGCCTTGCTACATCCTGCTGGAAAATGCCTACACCTGGAAAAGCTGGTTATCTAGGACAGGTTTGGTTGCCAACCTTTCCTCTGGTCTCTGCTGCTGGAGGAGAGCAGCTACAGCTCATCACAGCAGTTCATACGCACGAGGGGTAGATTTGCTAGTTTTTGGTAATAGTAAAATACTAATTATGAAGATGAAATGGGCCACTGCTGTCTGTAAAGATTCCTGTTTTCTGAGTTTTACAAACAGACTGAAAGGGAGGGGCTACTGGGTTTTCACTCAAATCACAAACAAAACCTATGAAGTTGCTGCTGTTAAGAAGATGATGGCTTAAAAAAGAGAAATAAAGCATGTTATGTGACACATCCAGCACACACTTTTTTTTTTTTTTCCAAAAGAAAACATAGGTGTGGCATAAAAGAAGCCAGCTGATAATACAGTAAATACGTGACCACTCTCAGTACCCAGGCCACAGGCCACAAGCTCTATGGCTGAACTCTTCACACATCAGGAATAAATACAGTCTTGAGTATATATAGCCTAGACATGGTTTTCTTACTCTGTCAAAGAAACAGTGATTTTAGCTTTGCCTCAGACAAAGCAATTAAGGGGACATAAAGGTTTCACATCTGTCTTCAGCCTCAGTCTGGGGTGTCTAAGGACTTTCATCTTTCAAGTCAGATGAGCCTGGTGAGCAAAATAGGCAATGTCATTGCCATTTTCCATCACATTCCCTGCTCAGTATAGAAGGTGGCACAAATGACTGGGTAATGTGGCTGCAGGCTGGGTCAGGTCAGATCTCAGGGGAAGCCTCACTGAAGGAGCTGGGGAAGGACATATGATCCTAAGAAAAGCAACAGTGGAAACAGATGTACCTGTGGTCAGCTCCTGGGCTATGCCTGCCACTTCTGTGGGAACCCTCTGCTCCCTCCAAACTAGTGAGCATGGTTTCACATCTCACTAAGAGGAATAAGTCAAAGTAAAAAACTCATCAACATTGTGTTTATTTTAGCTCTCTGTAAGAGAAATTGGCTTTGAGCCTAAGAAGAAATCATCATACACATTCATGGTTCTTCTGCGTGTGTGTGTAACACGGGGACAACACAAGATCTTCCCCAGAACAATTCCTCTCTCAGTTACAGTACTGTAAATATAAACCCAAAGTAGATGTCCTTATAGCATGCTTCTCCACATATCAAGAATGAAGCAATCAGGTTGTCATGGCCAAAGACATTTCTTCAGTTCCCAGTGTGGTGTTGTGAATAAAAATACAAATACAATTTTGCAATAGCTTTTTAATTTATTTATTTATTTATTTATTTATTTTGGTGAATGTGTCCTGCTAGGCTACGTGGAAGGAGATTAAAAGGTAGGGCTACAGGTTTAGACTCTATGAGAGTAGTTTTCTGAGGTGTTGCAAAGAAGAGGAAGAGATCAGGTGGGTTATTGCCCTCTAGTGCCCATTTGATATTGTGGTTATGGTACTGGAAGAAGAAAAGGTTCTGAGCTCCAGGAAGCAGTGGCAGCCCTTTGGTAGAGTAAATCAATACCTAAAAAGTAACAAAAAATCTTCTCCATATGCTGGGCATCCAAGAATAACATGAACACTGTATTTTAGGTGCTCTTCTGTTTAATATCAGCTTTTTGTTTAACTATGGAAATGGTTATATCTAAGCAACTATATCACAGAATGAAAAAACATCTCTACACAACTCTCTTACCAAATGGTGTCCTCTCATGCTATAACTTGTGGAGTGATGTTTTTTTAGTGAACAGCCAACCCTGTGATGAAGTGCTTGGTGAAATAACAATGTGTGGTGGACAGAAAGGGTTTATTGGGCTACTGCAGTGAGAAGAAAGCATGTTACCTGAGTAGTCAAGTCTGATAGAAAGATTGGGAGCCAGACAGCCTCTAATAAACATTTTCAGACCTAGCTATGAGTCCTCTTCAGTTAGACATCTGAACAGCGATCTAAACCAGGCCTGGTCACCAGACTGTAATTACCTTGTGTAAAGTAATTGCACACTGCAATTACCCCACCTTTAATACAAGAAGGCCTGAAGCTAATCTTACTGATGTCTTATTTCATTGAATGTAATAGTTTCAAAACTCAGATTAAAAAACCAAACAAACAACAAAACAAAAAGCAAAAGTAGAACTTGTAATGAGTAACCAGAGGAGAAGGAGATGCACACTGTAGTTTATGTCAGTCAGTGCAATCAGAGATTAAAATATTATCACTCAGTATATCTGCCAATGTTTTGATGTAGGCATGTTATTTTATACCACCAGTTTCATTCCACCAGAGACATTATAAATAAAATAAAATCAAAACTTGTCCCAACACAAAATGTAACTAAAATTCTGGCGTCACCATACACTTCTTTTTCACTTTTTATGTATATATTTGTGTATAGTTTGGAAAGTAACCATAGCATATTCTAGCAGGAGTCAGACAGGTCAATCTCTGTGAATTCAAGATAAAGCTGCATGCCTTGAAAAAGTAGCCAGGTCTGGAGACCAGGCTTGAGATAAACAGCCATCTGAAAGATAATAGATTTGCCTGACATTGTTGTGTCCAGTAAATCATAACAAAACTTTAGAATACTGGATAAAGGCCAGGAATCGGTGACTTACATTATTGTTTTATTATCACATTTTGGAAAGGTAAAACTAATAGAGCTGTTTACTTTAACTAATATTACTAATTCTTAACTCATGGCTGCCCAAAATTGTCCTGCTTCAGACCATTATGTCCTCATTTTCCAGCTGTGCTAAGAAAATGGCCTGCCACCTATGTCAAAGGAAAAGGGAGCTGGGAAAGAAGAAAAATGGCATTTGAGAAGGCAACATGCACCTGCTCAGGCTGCATTTCAAGCTCACTCTTCTTTGTCCTTTTCCTGTAATGGAGGGATTCCTGTAGAACCTTTTTGCCTTGTTAAAGATGAATATAAATAGTGCTTCAAGGAAAACAAAACAAAACAAAAAGCAACTATTTTCATAGCCATATTTCCATTTCTATTACAGAGCTGTTTCCCAAAGTCTTTTTCCCAACATGCACATGGTGAACACATGAAAAATCTTCAGTGGTTAATGTGAAGCAGTAAGCACATGTGCAGGAATGAAGTACAAGCTGTGCTATATGGGACTCGTTTCTAGGACAGTGGCAGAGTCTGTCTGTGGCTTCTGGTTGTCTTGCTTGGTTTCTTTGCAGATATTGAGCAGCCTGGATGGAAAGCAGAGCCTTGGACAAAGATGGTGTCCATGTGGAAGGTTTCTGACTGATTTCTCCTGCTGTCAAACCACTCTCAATTCAGCCACCTTCGAGAAGTAACCCCGTAAAAAGGGAATCAAGGCATCTTGCTGGGGTTTGTGGATGTTCTGCTACAGCCAGACACTTTGAAGGATTCAGATTGTTCATGTAACACTGCCTAGGATGATAGTGGGGTGGGACCTCCTTGCTGGGACCTTTGCATCTCTGACCAAATTACCCGCCGTAGTCAAATATACCTTCTCCGTGGCAACCATCAGAGAAAAAAAACTTCTTCTCTTGAATCCATTGCATAATGGGAAAAGGAAGAGTGACTAATTCTTGAGTGCTGATATTGGTGTATATCTAAACTCCTAACGAGCGGACTGTAAATAGGTCTAGTAGGTTTGTATCTAAACTTCTAATGAGCAGACTGTAAATATTTGCTTAGAGTTTCTTGCTTTGCAGGGATAGACAAAACTCTGCAGATCACTTAGTTTTTACCATACTTTTGTTCTGATATCTTGTTTTAAAACATTTTCATCAAAGAGATACTAGAAGGGTTTGAAGGATGTTGCTGTGTTAGTTCACAGGGTCAAACTCAGAGGTGAGCTGTGAGTTAACTCTGAAGCTTGGATCAAAACAGAGCTGTTAAAAGCTGCTCTCTCTGTGCAGAAGGAGGCTGCCTTTGCAGGACCTCTGCCAACAGGCAAGACTGAACCCTGTACACCATGCTCACTGATGGGATATGGACCAGGATGGTCACAGACACAGTTAGGACAGGGTTCTATGAAGAACAAGCTAGTTTTGCCCTTTTTTTTTGTCACAAAACTCTTATCAAACTGAACCTTTTAGAAAGTTCACATTTGATTCACATTTTGCTGGAACTTTCCCTCCAAATTTGAACCCTCCGTACTTCTGCTTTTGACTTGCAGAAAGAGTACCAAAATGCCAGAAAAAAATGTTATTCTCACAAAATTTCAAACCTAAGAAAGTGTTTTGGATATCTTACTGGGAAACATGAGATTCCTGGCTTGTACAATTAGAGAAGACAGTAATTTATGCTAATTCAATGAAGTAAATGTGTTTATGTCAACTTAATACATCAAGGGAAAAGAAAAAAGCAACTGTGTATATTGGTCTCAATGATCTTAAGAGTCTTCTCCAACCCAAATGATTCTATGATTCTATGTGTTTCTCCTGACAAAACTTTGGAGTGATGTTACCTGGCTTTGCAGTGAGCTATGACTCAGTTCTCGGCTTCTTACTTCTTTAGAAAATTAGCCCTTTGCAAGGAAATTCCTTTCCCTGGAGCACTTTACTAAGGGTGGATCTGACCTCAGAAGAGCAGCAGAAATCTCAGACAACTATAACAAACTTACTCGTCTACCTGCAACCTGTGTGACAACCCCAGGCTTCATGTTAAAAGTATCACAGGTATCACATGCAGGGTGTTAGGGGTTGGAAGGGACCTTGGAGATCTTCAAGTCCAACCCCTCTGTCAGAGAGTACCTGCCTTGAACACAAGAAATACATCAACCAAGTCTAGACATGAATGATATCTCACTTAGGGGATCCCAGGACCCAGAGCCTGACCACAGCACTCCAAAGTCACTTCTGTACTCCTGTTGAACATCTCTATAAGAAAGATGGGAACAAACTTTTTATCAGGGCCTGTTGCGACAGGACAAGGGGTAATGGTTTTAAACTAAAAGAGGGTAGATTTAGACTAGATATAAGGAAGACATTTTTTACAGTGAAGGTGGTGAAAAACTTGCATAAGTTGTCCAGAGAGGTGGTAGATGTCCCATCCCTGGACTTAATTCGCACAATGACTCAAAGGGAGCTAAAGTGATTTACACAGCTGAGTAGTAGACCCATTATGCCAAATTAGCATTATACTCCCGATGTAAGTGGGCAAAAGGACATGCCTGAGAAAGGCATTCTCCTTTGGACTGCTGTAGGCTGTGTAGGCTGAAATGCTCCAACCAGGGTCACAGTGATCAGCCCAACAGCCTCCGGTAGGACATACATCATATGGAGGTAAGAACTCATGACAGGCTTGACTACAGTTTTCCTGAAACAGTGTTTGGTTAGTGGTGACTCAACCAAACACTGTTACGTGCATTGCTAATGGCAGACAAAACTGATGATTTAATCAATTGTCTGTACAAAAATAGACCTGTGTAAGCAGCAGTGTTCCTTGAAAAGGTTCTCATTCAAATGAACTATTTGCTGGCTCTTGAATGAGAAATCAAGTGCTTATCCAGAAGGGTAAGAGGATAGGTGGGTTTCCAATGAAATCCTACTTTATGACTTTGGATTAAGAAAAATAAGGAAGTTGGGCTACACAGACCCTTAGTCTGACAAATCCATCTTTCAGAGATTTCACTTGAAGTAAGTTGGCACATTTTCACTCTTTACTCTAAAATGTTCCCCTTGCACTTTTGTCAGGAGTCAAGTCTGGAACATTCTTAAAAGACCCAGTCATTTCAGTTTCCAAATGCGGTGTTATTCACAGTAGGTAGAGTAGTTATTTATAAGACAATTGTGTGTGCTCTCTACAGCTCTGTTTCCATGAGCTGTAAGAATGTCACTGAGATCTGTAGACTTTTCCTCCTTCTTCAACTTGGCAGTGAAGGACAGAGGGCAAGTGTCCACCAGGACGGTATGTCTTGGGCTAATCCCATTTCTAGAGGTGTGCAGGTGTCAGGGCCTGCCTCTGATGGGAGGTCAGACATTGTCTTGGTCCTTCCTTTACACCCCAAACTCCTCAGGCCTCTCTGGCTGCCATCAGGACTCCATGTTGGGAAAAGCAACATTAGGGATACACAGGATAAACCTTCACTTGGGTATCCACACCAATGGATTTTTAAGGCAAAACGAAGACTTTTTTTCAATTCCACAAGTATTCCCTTTTCCTGACAGTGTATGTGTGTGTGTGTGTGCGTGTAAGTGCCCATCCACATCTGTGTGCTTGTGTGTATATTCATTTGCACAAATGCCCTGCTTCTTTATAGGCTACATTTGAAGATATTCACATGCCAAAAGTACTGATATTTTTATGGCGCTTTTTTTTTTCTGCTTTTTTGTTTGTTTTTCTTTGGTTTTGATATGTCAGTTGTAGATAGATTCAAAACTGAAAAAGGACTTTCAAGGCAAAGATTCAATGTTTGGTATTCAGGCATTTCAGATGTAGTTTTATAGACAGAAACTGAAATATGTAATCTGATGCAATTCAAAGTTTTACAAATAAAAATTCCAGATTTACTGCATGGAATCCTTCACAATACACTGGCTAGGTAGCAGCGTTTATTACACACTGAGGTAAGCAGTAATTATGTGGCAAAAGGAGATTATGCTGGGAAGTAGCGAGACAGCATTGGTCCAAAAGGGTTTTCCAAACAGTCACTGAAAAATGAACAGTTCAGCAAACACCACACACAGAGAAAAAAATTGATACTACTGAGTCTCCCTATTGCCTTTCTCAACTTTGAAGTATCTTCTGTGTACTTGGTTGACTGCAAGATAAACTATTCTACCTTCATTCTCCAAATCTCTACCTCATGCAGATGATTTAAAAAGGAACTGTTCCTGTGAAATGTTGAGAGCGATTCATGCTAATCTCCTTTGCTGTGATGGAAAATTAGGAAATAAAGACAGACAGTTACCTCATTTAGAAAATCAACTACTTTAATCTGCTGATGCAGTATCCTTTTGATGGCAAAAAATAACAGGTACAGAGGTATAGTAAGGAGAGCACCTCTGTAGCTTCAGCTTTTCCATGATTGATATGCTTAGTGGTGTGGCAGAAGTGGTTGTGATTTATATCAATGAAAGACAGGTTAAAGCATGGTTAGATGATCTCCGGTATGATTGTTCAGAAATGAGACACAAGTATAGCCTTAAGTCTCCCATAGGTCAAGCACTCCTCATTGGGCCACATTTTGGATCACACCTTATGGCAAAATCTCTGATTACCCCAGGAGAAGACCCCCGCACAATGGAAAAGCGACACATCAGAGTCAAGATCTCCCTTGCAGTTTTGGGAGGAGACTTTTCATTCAAGGGATTTGTCCTCAAACAAAGGACTTGCTGAAAGAAACAGATTAGTCTCTAGTGAGGTTAAAAGATGCACCTGCTTAACAACAGGGAAGAACTTGGCCACCTTAATCAAAAATGAAAAGGCAGCTTGACCTGATTGACTACATCCATGCACTAGAAGACAAATATAAAGCAACAGCGGGAGAGAAAAATGACCCTTTCCAGATGAAGTTTAAAAAAAGAAGTTAGCATGCTCATGCAAAGGATACAAGGTGTGACCCAGTGCTAGGTTTCACTATCAGCTGGCTAGTTGTATGAAGATACATGATGGGAGAGGCTGAGCAGGAAGGCAAGAATGTCTTTGCAGCCTCCAGTATCAAATCACAAGAATGACCATACTGGATAAGGCCAGAGGTCCATTTTATCAACCTCTACTAATCTACACCTTAGAGACTGTCAAATGCAGATCCACTGTTTTGTGTTCAAGCTCCCAGATGTTAACATGTCCCTACAAGAGACAGTCTTTTAAAAATGTCTGAATCTGGCTGGTCCTATGCTCCTAAACTGACTGATCATGCTGAAACCCTAGCTACTTCCTGAGCTCCAAATGGGAGATAGAAGGTCTGCACCAACTCTGTACCCTTTCTTTTCCAGGGACTGTGAGATTTCATTGAGTGGGATAAGTTAACAATTGACTCAGCTGCAAACACACTGGTTGTTTTTGTTGTTATAAGTCATTGCGACACAGTTTTTGGTGTGAAAGTGATTACTGAAGGCAGAGTGCTTCCATGCTGGGCATTTTTATTGGTGCCCAGGCAATGCTGGACTTGAGAATCAATTAGTCACTGAATTTGTCCGAATTACAATTATATTCAGTGACTAATTGTGTGTGCTTTGGTCATCCTTCCTCTCCATTAATGTGTTCCTGCTAATTAAGGACCCTGAGAAGATCTCTCTCAGACTATTATATGGATGCAGGTGGGAAGGAAGGCGCTTGTGCAGAAGTGAAGAGAGAGGGAGTTAAGGGAGTTTGCAGCACAGCTAATTTTTAGCATTTGTTTAATCTGTTACTAAGGGTCATTTGTCAAACTGTGGCTGCTGTTCCTGCCCCTCCTCCTCTTGTTCACAGTAATAAACAGCCTGGGAAAAAAATTTCTCTCCTTTCCAAAGGATCAGCAAAGAGGAAGAGTTGATGATAATGGTCCTGAGAAGTGAGGGAGTTGTGCATGGATCACTTCTCAGGACACAAAGACTGTCTGCACACTCTGCACCCAGGAAATGAGGTTAATCAACACCTGCTCACAAGGACAGTGAAAAGATCCTCCTTATGATGGTGGTGAGACTAATGTCTTTGCTGCTTGCTTCCTGAGTCAAATGAGTAGGCACCAACACCCAAGAAATGTGGTGGACAACTGTCTCCACAAGACTTTGTCTGAGGTTGGTGGGAGAGTTGCTCATCCAAGAAATGCAGACTTGGGGCTTTGTTTAATACAAAACTGGCTTGTCAGTCAGCCAAGGGATAGAAACGTGGCAAACAAAGTGACAATATCACATAAAAGTTGCAGAGAACATTCTCATGGTGGAAACTTCAAGTGATGATCATTGTGGTTTGTGGGACCTCTTAATGAGAAAATGAGTGAACCTTCCAGCTAGAAGTTTGATGGTAAAGTAAATGGTGGTGCATGAGAGATCTGAGACTTAGTAGTCTGTCTGTTGTTTTGGAAAAAGCTAGAAAATAACTTTGTAAATTCAGTTAGATCACACTTGAGAGCTAATAATTTTATCAGTACAAGTAGGTGGGTCAATCATTTTGGAAAGAATGGAGTGTCATTGCTTGCAGCTGAATAAGGGTTGTGTCACATTAAATAGCCATAGTCAAACTCTACTTTTTAAAAGAACTTTCATTTTTATCTAGTGCAATTTCACTGGACACAGTAGAAGTTGTTATGGTGTTCTTTATATAAAAAGCAAACCAGTTTATGTGATTAAGCAACCCCCCGGGCAGTCTGTTCCAGTGCTCTGTCTCCCTCACTGTGAAAAAATGTCTCATTATATTTCTGTGAAACTTCCTGTGCCTCAGCTTCTACCCATTACCCCTTGTCCTATCAACAGGCATCACTGAGAAGAGCCTGCCTCCATCCTCCTGGCACTCACCCATTATATATTGATAAACACTGATCAGATCACCCCTCAGTCTTCTTTTCTCCAGGCTAAAAAACCCCAGCTCTCTCAGTCTTTCCTCATAAGAGAGCTGTTCCTCTCCCTTAATCATCTTTGTGGCCCTGTGCTGGACTCTCTCAAGCAGTTCTATGTCCCTCTTGAACTGGGGGGCCCAG
>JAAGNO010002526.1:107548-140382 GCA_033439905.1 Ceryle rudis
CAAATCCCGCAAGTGTTTTTCTTTGACAGCCTTTGCCAAGACAACCCATCATGTCATTTTCCTTTTTTTTGATTTTAATTTTTTTTTTTGTTTTTTTTTTTTTTTTTTTTTGCAAAGATGAAGGGAAAATGTTCCCTTACATGGATTTTGTGGGAGCAGGAAGTGGGTGACAGCGACCAGGGCTGTGACCCAGCAGACCTTGCTGTCTAATGTAATGTGATCTTGCAGCGCTTGGGAGAAAAAAGGGAAGAGAAGTCTGGCCCTGGGACTGCAAATCACAGGCTGTGATGACAAGAGGGGGGCTAATAAAACTCAGCACCCTTCACTTTTAAATTAAATGAGTGCAGAGAGGGAGGGGGGAAAGGGTAATTTATTGCCTAGAGATATCCCAGGGTATCACTTTCCTAGAAATGCCTTTCACTAGCCTGTAGAGCTTCAGTGAAGGAAAATGTGAATACAGCTTTGAGAAGTTAAGGTCTTTATTTGTATTAATTATAAGAGCTGTAACAAGGTTTAATCAATGAAGGATGGGGACAAGAAGGCCTCATATTACCCCTAATCCAGTATTGTCACTTCATCCCCCATCTGCCACCTTCCTGAAGGACATCAGTGCTGCCAGAAAGGAAAGGCTGGGATGTTTACGTGCCTTGGATGACAAGGATGGCATAGGTACATGATGTTGAGAAAACATGTCATTGCTATACCTCTCCTCTGACCACTGGTTTCTGACTTTGTGTTGAGGAAGCCACAGGAGCAAATGAATTTTACTGAACAGTGCTGCTATTTGTTGGCAGACTGATCTGTATTTGTAGTGACTGTGTTTGAAATTAATTGGCATTAAGATATCCTCCTGCAGGAATAGAGACTTGTTAAATGAACTCATTTCATAGGAATGGGTGCAGAGTCCAACAACAGCTTGGCATGCCAGGATGTGCCAGGGCTCAGGGATCTTCGCAGCTCCCTCTAGGAGGAGTCATTTGGTCACTTCTGTTTTCATTGTTTCATTTTATTGGGTTTTGGGGTTTTCTACTATAATTTTGAAATAAAAAACAAACCAACAGTAATAGAAAAACTTTGGGAGCTTCAGAAATTTTGCTGATAAAGGCACTTAGAGTATCGAGATACTGACATCTCTGTAACTGCAAAAACAGGCTGTAAGCCACAAAAACATCAGTCCCTACACAAAACTCTGTGCAAACTTCTCTGTGGTTGAGCTGGAAATGGATGTCTTTCCCAAAGGATTTTGATAACTCTACTTCTGGACTCAGAATATTTATAATTAAATTAAATAGAAGAGAAGATGGAAAAGAAAATTAATTAAGAGGATCTTTGTTTGTTTGTTCTTACTAGTCAGTTAAGCTCAATTTTTATTGAGTCTTTAGGCAGAGATTCAGGTTTGTTTAATCTATCTGTCTGATTATTATTATATTTCTGGTAGGGTGAACACCAAAGAATAAATGAAAGATAATGAAATAAACAGAGCCAAGTGTGGCTGTGCCCTAGAGCTGTCCCATATCAATATATAAGCATGTCTTTCATTTCTCCAAAGCAGATATTTCAGGACTCAGCTGGCACAAATAAAGAGGTATCATACTGGGAGAGAGAGCTGTTGCTCTTCTGGGCTCTTCTGTCTTCTGACCCCAGCCCCCTGCACAGGAGTGAAGGAGGAGATCTGCATCTCTGTGGAGCTTTTACCTCCTGGATGTATTTGGTATAAATCCGCTCACTACATCCCATTGAGCTGAATCTGCAGAGGTTTTAGCATGCCTCAGGAATAAAAGCTGGCTACTTTCAGGGCTATGTTTAGTATAACAAGCAGCGCAGCTGTTTAAAGAACATCTGGTTTCTAAAACACCTGTTAAAATCTGCTCTCAGCATGCTGCTCCACTACTGCTGCCACTGCTCCTTCCTCTCCCCCCATGGTCACACATCTCCTCCTTCTCCTCCTCGATCCCCTAGGCAGCAACCCATAAACCCCTCCCTAACCTTCCCCATCCTGCTCTGGACCTGCCTTCCAGTCAGCGCATGAGCCAGATAGTCCACATGGTTGGAAATATCTATCTATATGCACAGCTCACAGCCCCATGGAAGTGGGAAAGTTGCTCGTCTCCTCACCCATTCTCACCCAAATTGCTGTGACAATTTACACTTGGCTGGGTTGCTTCTGCTTTCCATGCCTGGTGGCCTCTGCTTCCAGGAAAGCCCAAGGAATGGGAAAGCTGAGGTGTCCACCCTGACACAGTGGTCCCTGCCACAGCTTCTTTCTGCACTCTGCGTGGTTCATAAAACAAGCTGCCTCTGCTGGTGCCTCTATTCACAGCACCTTTGCACCACACCTAAGCATGTCCCAGTGTTCAGTGTAGCTTCCTGTGTGTACTTTAGCTGAGGCAAAGTGATGTGAACTCTTGAAATCCAGATTGAGGTAAAAGGGTTGAGGACACTGACACTCTACAAAATTTCATCTCAGACTGAACCAAAGTTTTCAAAATGACACATTTGTGGATTTTCTTCTCTACATCAAATTTGAATCTGTGACCTTTTTGTGCTACTGCAGTCTGGAAATAATAGATGCTTTCAACTCTGTGCACACTAATGCTTAATAAATCTGTTTTTTCACAAAATTCCTGGGAAGCAGCAGAGTGTTACATGTATTTTACAAATGGAAAACCAGATGCCAGCTGGTCCCCCATAGCCTTGATCCAGTCAGTACTGTAGTTATCATATTAAATTTCCCAGCCTCCATTTAACTTAGTGATATGTAAAGAAAATCCTACTCTACTTCTCCTCAGATGAAAAGCACATTAATTTTAAGCAAAATCAACCCTCACATCTGGTATCCTCCTGATACAAGCAAAAGAAAATGGAAATAACTCTGTTTACTGACAGGGGATATTTGGGGTTAGGGGAATAGATAGTCAGATATCATATACATATCTAGATAGACAGAAAGAATGAAGCAACAAGGCTAAAGAATAAATTTTCAGCACACCAAAAAGTAAAAGACAATAGAGAACTAACCTAGAAAATGCTTACTCATGGAGTGAATGCAATCAGGGTGGGATCCAGCCTGAGTTTTCTCCAGTGGGTACAGCTCTTATTGCAATAGATATGTTAAGAGAAAGTATACCAGTGTAGCAAGCAGTGAGTGAATAAAGAGAGATTGATAATCTCAGAGGATGAGCATTCACTCCTAAATGTGTGAGAATGTTATCAGAAATCATGAGTCCAGTATCTCCTACAAGATCATTGGCGTATTTTTTTCCAGGTTGGGATTTAAAAAGTATTTTCCACTCCCAGCTGTAATCCAAAAGGGTAGCAGTCGCTTTATGTTTGAACACTGAAAGTACACTGGAGAAAAGCAGAAGTCCTCATCAGGTTGAGTTGGTATTGATGGGCTGGATTGGTGCTGTTGGTGAACAGGGCAGTATTTGTGAAACAGAAGTTTCTATTGCATACTGTATTAACATGAAATTTACTTGAAAACTAGGAGGATTCCTCCTGGCAGGTGTGCTATTAGTGTTGAAAATGCTCTTTGGAAATGGTGTCATTGTTATATTTTTTTAAGTACTTAATCCTACACATTACATATCGGAACGTATTCATTCTCTGCAGTGGAAATACCAGAGCTGTTCAGAAATACAGTGCACCTGTACATCTGTTCATGGGGTGATATCCAAGTGCTGCCAGGGTGGAGTTAACATCTGGTTAAACATTAACGTGGGGCTCAGTTCCATCATTTTACAATGTGTAACCTGCTGCGAGTAAATGATAAACTGTTCTGGGTGCAGCCCCGGTTGCCACGTACTTGTATTTCACATTGTTACTGTTCAGAGGAAAAGCAAGTAACTGTCATTTGAAAACAGGTAAACATAAAAGATGCTGCATGATGATTTGTTACCCTCTTAAAAGAGACAAGAAGATGACCATTTCACTGGAAACTATGTTGCCCAGTTCAGTATTTTCTATCTACTTTTAGGACAACAGCACCAGGTGCCAAACCAGAAACAGAATAAAGCTACATGCCGCTGTAGGACAGAGCCTGTAAGGCACTGCTTCTCATTCCTTGGATCATACTGATCTTTCTACTTCTCTTCCTCTTCCCTGCTTGCTCCTCAGTCCCCAGTATGAAGTGCTAAATACTTGAGCACAGAGCCTGGAGCTGCCTGCAGCTTGGGCTGGACAACACAAAGTGCCAGAATCCCAGCCCAGCCCACACAGCAGCCGAGGGGAATGAATCCCTGCATGTCTGGACTTGATACAATGGTCCATCAAATGTGCTCTGTTATGATGCGGTGTGGTAAGTCTGACATACTACATCCTTGCTGTGTCCCTGACTTGGTGGAAGCAGGGAGCAAAGACAGCCTGAATTCTGTTTGCCCTCTAGAGATAAAAAGTGTGATGGGATTCAGGAAAAGGTTAAACATTCATATAGAGAAAAGGCATTTTGCAGTATGCTGACCAGGACAGATACCACAATAATGATTAATCTCCATGTTCTAGACTGGAAGCTCATCATGGGCTGAAGTCACTGCCTGGCCTCCCTGAGCCCTGTGGAGGTTTGTGCAATCATCAGCCACATTCATCATCTGAGGTGAGAGGGGAGGGTGTCACCTTCCTCTGAATTGTCCAGCACCAACTCAGGTCAGCAGCAGGATGCTGGCCATGGTGGACGTGGCCATGTTCCAGTATGGCAAGAGTTACACACCCTCCACTGAGTTAAAACAGCAGATGCAGCCAGATGTCACCTCTAGCCAGGCTTACCCCTTTTGCATATCCACATGTCGTGCTTACCGACATCCTTCACCTTCCCCAGCCCCTGAGGAGAAGTCCAGTCTTGAGATAATTTCTTTCCAGCCTGAAGGGTCTACCCAGCTTCCTGCAGACATCATTGTAAATTTGCTGCCATCACATCCCATGAGTTTGTTATCCTCAGTACTTAGACACTTTAAGATCTAAGGTCAAGCAAGAGGATACAGTGGCTGCAAAGCTGCAGAAAATAATACACAATTCAGCACTGCTGACAGGTGCTTGCTTTCTGACCTATATTTGAAACTACTTCATCCTTCTTTAATATGAACACATCTTACGCACTTCATTATTAGGGCTCTTCCTTTTTCTTCCTTTTTGTATGTGCGTGTGCACATTTTAGTTGTCCTCTTCTACCCCTGTTTCTCCCTCCACCTCACATCAGTGTACACTGCAGGCTTCCTCTGTCACTTTTATAAGCTGCCAGAAGGGAAGTGACCTGGTTACATGTCCAGCTCCACAAGCTGCCTCAGCAATGCTTTTCCTCCCTCTCTGCAACAGCTCTGGGCAAGCACAATGTCCTCAGTCACTCAGTGCATTTGAAGCAAGGAGGTTATGGTCTGCACTACAGAGCTGACATCTGCACTCATGGACTTGTGACAGGTCTGTTACAAAGCTATAGTCACTGACTTCAGGCAAAGGCCCTGGAATAACATTATGATTATGATAATAACAATTATTATATTGTTATTATTATTATCATCAGAGTACTATATTATTGTTGTTATTATCATCTTCATCATCAGTGTGAGCCGCTTCTCTGAAAATAACTCATTAATCATGGAAGTTGCCCATGGGAGGAGCCACCCAGAACCTTGATCTGGCAGCACTTACGCAGCAGGATGCCCGTGTTATCAGTGAGGAAATCCACACGCTTGATTCTACGTACACAAGTGTCCTCACTAGTTCCTGAAGGCAACAAAAAGAGAAAGTCCTACCCATCCTCATTCAGTGCTCTTAGTAATGTTTGCTACAGTAAGATGTCCATTTGTCTCTGTCCTTCTAAATAGAGAGGGAATCAATCTGTCCTCACTGAGACTCAAACTGACCCTCCAGCAGACCCTCACAACATTTAGTTTTTCTCTTTTTTTTTTTTTTCCAATATCTTGGGTATATAAATACCCGTAATATACCCCAGGATCTTTATGATTATATGTGAAACCAAGGACTTTAATGTAACAGTTAAGATTTTAGGAGATATCTTGCCACCACCCTAATATCACAAATGTTAGAAAAATAAAAACATAATCCTATCTGTTTTTTTGACTGGTGTACAGTTATATTCCATGACCGGTCTAGGTCTAACCACCTAGAGGTTAACAGAATTATCACTTGGGAAGACTGCTTGATACAGTAAAAATGCAACTAAATTTTCTACTGTTAATTTTATTTTCACATCTTCCAATATTTTCGTAAGTTTTTTTCCAGATTTGTAACATGTAACTAAGCAAGGAGATCTCAGGGAAGTCCAACTGAAGAACTCAGATAAAAAAGTGAAAGCTTTATGATTATCCTATTTTCATAAAGTTCCTTGTTCCGTGTTAGAAGAAAGGAAGTTCCAAATATTTCTTGTTGGTTTATGAGATGTTTGCAAAAGCTGACTCACTTTCAGCCACTACAAATGGTAAAATACCTTCAAAGTGCCACCAAATGGAGAAGACTTCTGGGACTGGATCCTAAGTGGTAGCCCTCAGTGCTATGCCACCAGTGAAAAGAGAAATACTTCATAGGACCTCAGCATTCTGCTTTTTCTTGGAGAAGCATGTAAAGCTCAATACAGACGGCAAAGTATAAAGCAACCTCATTACATTAGGCAAAGGAAAATGACAGTTAAAATTATCTGCCTGTGTTGAGGAACAAGATCAGAAAGAGGACTATTTTCTAGAAATGCATTAAATATTTCACTCCCAAGTAAACTGCAGGAATATGAACAGACATATATGTGTGTAATCAAGTATGCAAATATCTACTCAAGAGCTGCAGATACGACCCAAACCTGAATGTAGTCAGGTGGGGTCTTTCTGGGTTAACAGATTCTGCAGGCAAATGCTGGGAAGAGGATGCTGGAGAACCTCTGTCTCCCTGATCACTGGTGTGGCAGCATGGGCTCACTGCTGTCTGGCTGTGCATGCACAGAGATGCTTCCGCATCCAGGCAGAATGTTGCACGCCAGTCCCTGGCACTGCTAAGAGAAAATCCTACCTCTTCCCTCCCAAGTGCAAGGCCTGAATTGAAAACGACAATAAAAATAAAACTGACTGGTCAAAGCACCTAGTGAACTATTTCGTTTGCAGTTTATTTTCACCCCACAACCCAAGATCTCTATATTCCATGCTTCAGTGTTGCTAAACATTTGATTTATGGTTTTGAAATTTATTTAACTTATGCTTATCTCCCATCTAAAACATAATTTTGTTCATTTCTGCCCACAGTTTTCATATTCCTGAATTCTTATTTCCCTGTTCTCACCAGGATTTTGTATCTCTTCCAGTTAGGCATCATCTGTGCACTTGTTAACATGTCATTAATTAATTCCATGGGTGAATTAATTAGCTATCCAATCACAAAATCACAAAATTGCTTAGATTGGAAAAGACCTTTAAGATATTTAAGAGTCCAATTATTAACCTAACACTGACAAGTCCTTGACTACATGACTTTTAAATACCTCCAGGTATGGGGAGTCCACCACAGCCCGGGACAAGCCCTTCTAATGCCTGATAACCCTTTCAGTAAAGAAAATCTTTCTAATATACAATCTAAACTTCCCTTGGTGCAACTTGAGGCCACTTCCCCTTGTCCTATCACTTCTTATTCGGTTGAACAGAGCAACTCCCCCCCCCCCGACTACAGCCGCCTTTCAGGATGACTTGTATAAAGATCCAAAGTTCACTCAAGACAAGGTAAAGTCTTCTATTGATTTTTATGTTTTGCAGATCAAACCTCAAAACTGTCCCTCAAACAAGCTCTTCAATTGCAGTCTCTTGACAGATACCTCTCTACAGCTGGATATACTGGGATTGTATGCTTTCATGTATGTATTCATGCACGCTTTCCTCAATCCTGCTTGGCAATATGTAGTTCCTCATGTCTGTGTCTGTGCAAAGCCTATCTGAATTATTTTTGAAGTGCTGTGCTGCCTTATGAGACAGCAGTATCAAGAGACTTAGTACATTCAGATCTATTGCATATCCTGTATCACTGGCTTTGTGATGGGATGAAGGCCTTATCCCGGCAGTATGAAACACTGCTGATGCTTTCCTGTCCATTGCTACTCCAGTCTCATAAGCCAGAGCTGCTCTGTGGCCAGACTCGACTCAGCAGAGGTATTAACAGTCCCAGCCCTAACACCTGAGCACACCAGCCCCATACATGTGTGGCCCATTCTAGCTAGCGTTCAACCCAACATACAGATAAATGATTGGAATTAACTTATTTTCTTTCTCCTTTCTCTCTTGGATAAACCTGCCTTTTCAAAAGAGTTGATATCCCTCAACATCCCATTCGGCAGCAAAGACTTCATCTGTTTCACAGTCCAGAGTGTGCTGAACACAGTGGTGCTGAAGGGCACATGCCCATCTCCATATGAGTGTGGGAAGGGAGGGAGAGAGAGCAGATGTTAGCAAGGAGGAAAGGTCTTTTCCAGCTGTGAGAGGATATTGGGAAGCAGATAAACATTATAACCGAGGGTTTGTTTGGGTTGTTATTAATTCTTTTTTAAAGGAGAAGTCTCTCTGCACACATTTGCCAGGTTTGACCTGGTCTTTTGACCATGGATTTACAAAGTGGCTTCAAAAAGCATAAAAGCTCTTTCCCTAACAGGAGTGAAGCATGGTACTGCCCACCTGCTACTCTGCTTCTGCTAGCTTTTTGAACTGAAAGTAGGAGAAGCAGCAGGGAGACCATCAGGCCAGGTGTTGGTGGTGGAAGTGCCTGTCTTGGGCAGCAATGCTGGTCACAATGGACAGCAGCCTGGCTTCCATCCCCTTGCACCTACTCAAGACCCTTTCCCCATCCCCCAAAACTGCTCTATCTCCTGGTTATTTACAGTCCTTGAGGACAGAGGCATTGTCCTGTGGTCTGTAATAAAGCCATGTTTATTGATCTTTCTCAGGTGTGTATTACAATTTTCTCTGACCCCTTGGCAGCTGTACTCAGTTCCCTAGAGGTCTTCACATTTTATAGTGGAAGTTTATCAAGACAGCATCCTTTTTTTACCAATGTAGATGCTATCTACTAACTACAGACATTGCTATAGGCCTCTGTAAATACCATCAAGTCATTATTTCCAACAGTAATGCACATCTAGTGAATTCACATTGATGGAGATGTTTCAGTGTGAAGGTTATTTTGCATGGTAAATGTTACAAATGTTGTCACCTTTGATGATTAAATCCACATAGGATTCAACTCTAGGGTCTGATTTTTCATGGCTAGTTTTTCCTTGGTATTTACATCCTATCATGGACTGAGTTCAGTGGGAATGGGAGGTGCTGGCTGACCCACAGACCCCAAGTCTTCATACAGTGTACAGTCCCTTGGACTGTACACTGTTCTCCTGAAATGCAAGTGAAATTCATTGTCAAAGTCACCTTTGTTATCTCTTTCTTACCTCTTCATGTCTCTGTTAAATTTTGTTCCAGTTAAAGCATGGGCTTCACAGACTATCAAGAAATGCATACAAATCTGTAGGCACGCACAAATGGATTCAGAAATGTATATGTGCACAGAAATATCTGCAGAAATCAACTGAGATTGTTTTAAAATTTTCATAGGAATTCAGATTACAAATTATTAGCAATATTGTGTAATTTTTAAGCACACTCTTATGTGTCTATTTATTAGCTCTTTGTGTCTATTATATTTGCTTTTATATGCCTCATTATTTTTCACTGAGACAGGATGATTCCTGGCAGGCAGAAGACTCCTGGCAAGACATCTTGGCAGACCCGCTTGTAGCAGCATAGTCCTGTCACCAGATGAACTCATTTCACTCAGGACAGCATAGAGATAGCTTGATGCCTGATGGCACAGGCCAGAACCAGTAACAAGTGTAACCCCAGGCGGAGCTGGGCAGGGGTCACCCCTTGGAGCACAGCCTCATCCCTGTTGAGGCCAGCAGCACTTCATGTCATGAAAGGCTGTCATTTTACTGTAACTCCTGGCTTGACCCTGAAAGAATGAGGAGCAGAGCAGCATATTTGCCCTCACCTTGCTCACCTGAACAGGGAAAACAACTGGGAGGATGGGTCTGCCCTCTGCCCCAAACCCCAAATAACATGTTGGCTGAGCACTGCTGAGGAAAGTAAACTTATTTTGCTGCTCAGCAGAGCAAAACCAGGGCACAAACCAGCTCTCTGCAAGCAGAGACAGGCCCTGAATTCATTGGATAATCTGCTGCAAATTATTTGCCCAGCTCTATTAATTAATGTTTGTGAAGCACTTGGAGGGTTAAATGCCCTTGAGCCATCATTCACCTAAGCTTTGCCCCTGAACTGACATCAATGAAAAGTCCCTAATGGTGGTGGTAGCAGCAGCAGCACTGAATTTTCAAACCCTCCTGAGGCAAGAAAACATGATTTTCCCCTTCATTTTATGGTCTGTTGAATCTTCTGTTTTCCTTGTTGTATAGCAGGAATAATGTTCATGGCCTTGGAGTATTCTTGTGGTTTTCCAAATGCCTCAGATTTAATTTGGCATCTTCCACACATAAAATATTTATTGCCTCGTAGCCTCCTTTGCTGTGAATGTTGTCCCTTCCTCAGTTCTGTGAAGGGGTCCTAACAATGGTCCCAGAGAGCTGTTTCCCAGCTGGTGAGGAGCCCTGCCTTGTGCCTCAGCAGGCAGGGATCACACAAGAAGACAGCCCCTGATGGGAAGGAAAGGTCAGCTTGGACCTTTAGCATTGGCCTGAGCTCCAAACACCCATCCTGGAAATAAATAAGAAAACATAATAAGATGCACACACAGGCTCTTTGTTACCAAGTCCAAACCCCAACATGTAAGAATAAGCTTTGTGAACAGGGCGGTCTCTGCAGTGAAAGGTGCCTGGGGCAGGCAGCAGGGACAGGAATTTTTCTGGCTGATGGTGCCCACTCTTTGGCTGGGGCTTAGCAGGACAGCCTGGGGTCGGGTCTTCATGTCTGAACCTCTCTAATGGCTGGCATTTGGGTTACCAGCTCTCAAAAAAAAATGTGCTTGGGTCATGCAAAGAGAAAAAATTATCCAGGCTCTTCCAGATGTGGTGTTTCCTGCCTGTTACCCTAATGGGCTGAGATTCAGAACCCTGAATTCAATTTTGCTCTGTAGAAATTATATTCTGCAGTTTTAGGGCTGGCACATCCCTTATCTAATTGGAGGAGACTTATGACTGTATCTCATACACTCAAGAACATGCCAGTTTGGATGGAAAAAAGGGATAGTAAAGGCATCCCCCATTAAATCTGCCCTTGACACACTTCTCTCCTGCCACCCCATGCAGATGCTCTGTGGATTGTCACAGTACCTATGGTCAGAGGAGCACGTGAACTACAGCTTCAGGGTGCTCAGAAACCAAGGGGAAAGACAGGACAAGTCACAGAAGCCCTTTTTTCCTTGAACTACTGCAAAAGGGCTGCAGAGGATCCTAGTGCCATTATTATTTCTTGTGCAGAAGCATGCAGAGGTTGTGGTTGTTTGACTATCAAACATCATGGCCATGCTGACAACTTGCAGTCAAAAGGCTTGCATTGTACAACAGGTAAAAGGAACATCTGAAGGACCAAACAAGAGATAGCCTGTCCAATGTGCTGTTGAGGGGTAGTAGCAGAGCTGCAGCCTTGAAGTTCAAGGCCCCATTTATAGGAATATTTGAAGCTCAATAGTCCTAATGGAACCAATAACATTCTTCTGTGCATGAAGCCCATGCTTTAAAGCTCTTTTGGATACTCCAAAGTCCATAGGATTATCCACAGTGCCATGCAACTCTTCCTGTAAGGCCATTGCCCCAGACTGTACTGGCAGACTGCAGAGTAGAAAAGAGCGAAATTATGGCACTGAGTTAAGTGGCAGATTGAGTCAAGGTCCTAGTCTGTAGGAAGACAGTGAACAGCTACCAGCAGTTTTCTGCCATATGGCACAACAGTGTGTGATACAGGTCACTGATACAACAATATCAATTCAGATGCATACCTGAAGATACTAAATTTTTTGTATATGTTTTAGCTTATTTTCTTATTAAACATTTGAAATTAAAGGAGCAATGCAACCCTGCAAGTGTTTCACACTGACCAATCCCATTTGGCAGGTTTTGCAATCTTGAGGAATAAATGAGATGTTTCTATTTCCAGATTGGGGTCAGGTCAGATAGCTATCACCTCCCTTCCTTTACCTGACCTGTAGTTCTTAACCCCACCATCAGCTCTTGCAGTGACAAGCAATGGCCTTCACATGTTGCTGAGCCATGTGAAACGGCAGGGGAAAGGTTTCCTGCAATCGACCTAATTTCCATTTCCAGGTGCAGTACCCAGCAGTGAGGATGTAGGAGGGCACCCTGTGCCTCGCCTTTCCTAAGCTCCCCACCCAAGGTTGCTGCTGCCAAACTCTGGGCTGTCATCAGGTAGGCAAAGTTAAAATTGGCCTCTCACTGTCCTCTTGCCACATGGTCACAAACTGCAAGTGGAGTCTGTACCTGGAGGTGCGAGCGTGCACCCAGTGGACAGGGGACAAAGCCCAGCATCTACACTGTCCATTTCTACTCCAGGTTGGGAGTGAAGGGGGCTGCCAGGTTTCCCAAGACAGAGCAGAGCAGCACCAAACTGTGTGTGTGTCTGTGGTTGCAATCTCCCCTGGGATCAACCAGAAACTGAGGACAGACAGAGGTAATGGAAGGGATGAGGGATGCCTGGAGAGATGATCTATCCAGTGGGTCAGGCCACCTGCTGCTACTTCTGTTCAAGTCACAGCCAGGTGAAGAGTAAAAGGTGGACTTGAGAGGCAGTCATGTTAATCAATACATGTCCTGTCCTAGAGGCAAATGACCAGTGTGGAGGTGAGAAAGGAAAATGGTAGCTGTGGGTAGCACTAGTGGCCAGCAGCCTCTCCAGAAGCCCCTAAATGATGTACCAGTGATTAAAATCATTACAATGAGGGAGGGAGGGAGGAAGGAAGGGGAAAAGAAAAATGCATGCAATTATTATTCTTTTTGTCACAAAAAAAACCCCAACTTTCGTTGTTGCAAGGCACTTATAGCTGCAGTACATGCAGCATCTCCTAGCTAAGAAATCCTCAGTATGCTATACCTGACAACAAGGATGGGAAAACAGGGATATTTTTCTCTCTGAAGAAATCTGGATTAAGACTGCTAGAAAACTGCAGTGGGATTTTCTGTCTCCGTACAGACACTGTGTTTTACAGAAGACTTAGCTGGACCCTTTCCTGCCTCAAGGTCACCAAGTTCAGCCCAGCACCGGTGGCTGCTCTGAGCCTGAGCCCAGGTCTGACCCTGGAGGTACAGTGAGATGTGCAGTGGGTGCATCCACACACCATATTTGCTTTGTGTTGTGTGTCAGGATGCTAATCAGAAGCATCTGCTGCCACATGGCTTGTGTTACCACCATAGATCACTACAGAGGGTTATTTCTCTCTAGCCTATTCTCCATGAAAATATTGAAAGCTAACGCCTGCACTGGGCATGGACCTCTTCAGCATACACAGGCTGCCAGCGTGCCCTCATAATCCTCTGATGGGAGTGTCAGATGAGGACACACCAAAAATAACATCTCAGAAGCTGATGCAACTCTTCTGCTTTATGGACCTTCATTTCTATTGCATGGAAAATGCCCCTTCTACTTACCACCTCCTTTGAAGGCTCACCTTCCAGTGTTCTCTTTATGCTTTAGCCTTATACAGACAGAAATATGCTTTCCCCACACTTTTGCCTTTTGTTTTGCTCTACCAAGACAGAATGACCAGCATCAACTGTCACTGCTGGGCTGCAGGGGCATGGGTTGAGATCCATCAGGCTCAGCAGTGGCACTGTCGGAGCTGCAGCCCCCCTCTAATTCAGCAATATTCTGACTTGGGCACCACAAGCCCTAACAGCCCAGCCAGCAGCTCCAGCCTGTCTCCTCCCTAAGCAAATATGGCTAGGAAAGAAAGAGAGCAGTCTCAATCTCCTTATGCTCCTCTCATTTGCACACAAGGCTGGTGAGTGTGCGCATATGTGTGTGTTAGAGGAGGGGATCAATTAATTATGTGATGATTGTGATGATGGGCGCAAGAATGCTCTCAGGGCTCTGGATCTGACCCCTACCAGATTTTACTGGCATTTTCTGAACATTTCTATTAGCTCAGTGGGCACAGCTTGTATGCAAATAAGTACAATAATGCTCAATTATTGTTTGGTATGATGAGAGCCTGGGTTTCTTTTTTTTTTTTTTACAAGTATTGTTTCTATTTGTCATTAAGGCTCACTTTCTAATCTCTCTTTGTAGGAGGTTTGTCTCTCTTTTTGACATTGTCAGTTGCATGTAGCCAAAGCTCTCTTCTTTGGCCTGAAGATGAATTGAAGGCCAACTGGGGTGTTTTTGTGTTTTCTTTTTTGTTTTTCATTTTCTTTTCAGAGAAGACAACCAGAAAAGACAGGAAAAAAGTGGTTGGAAAGAAAGACAAACATATAACTAGCAAAGAAAATGCATCATTATTTGATATTTTTCATGCATGTTACAGTTTTGAGTGCTCATGAATTGTTTCATCCAGATTGTAAAATATTCATATTTATATGTTGCTCAAAAAGGGCTGTGATGCCCTGGAGAGGCTAATTCTTGTTTTGCAGATTGTTTACAAGCTGTCGGTTGCAATTTTAATATATTTGCAACTCATAAGGTTGATAAATAATGTAAGTCACATGACATTGTTTCTGCTCCTGAGCTGTAGTACATCCCTGTGAAGTAACACCAAGATAGTAAATCATTTGCCCCCCCATCTGCCTCTCAAATCACACATTTAATGGAGCAAGCAAACATAATACCTAAGAGTACCTCAGGGATACCATAATAGTATTCTGCCTCACCTGACTCCCTGGAAAGCTCTCGTCTTCTGTCAATCTGTGTGGCCACTTTTCTCTAGGTCCCATTTCAGTTACAACTCACATATGAGCAGGATGAGTATTTTGGGTGTTTTCTTTATATGGCACCTAGACACTGTGATGCAGCCAGACAGGGACAGAAGGGACAGAAAGAAAACTACGCAACAGCAACTGCTGGCTTTGCATGGGAATGAGTGACTGAGAACTTGGGGGGTTCTGGTGCATTATTCTAGATATGTGGGGGCGACTCTGCTCTTTGAGGGATGTTCAGTGCAGTTATCAACACAATACAATTTGAAAATTACATTTTGCAATAAAAATGCCACAAATACAGAATTTCTTTCTGGCTCCTATTTTTTCATCCCTGTTTGAAATGAACTTTACAAAGTACTTTCGTAAATGAAGAGAAAATCTTTGAATATTCCTAGGTTGTGAGGTTATTATTTCAAGAAGTATGGCTGCTTTTCATCATGTTTCTCCTTGGTACTAATTTTGTTTGATGAAATTGACCCTATTACTCACAAGGAATTATGACAGAAAGTCTTTCACTTCATCTTCTGGTGGAAATAAAAACCTGTCTCTTGTTCTTCTCCTAAACCTATGGATATTAAATTGCACAGTGTGTGGCTTGCATGTACTTAAATATGCATAGTCACTCTGAGTGTCATAAATCAGCATTTTCAAGTGGGCATATTTCTCCATGTTTACAATAACTTGAGGTGATTCTCTGTCCTTGCAGTTAATTTTTTTTTCCGAGTTTTGAATACAAATCTCTCTGTTGCATTTTGCCCCCATTACTTCTTGTTCTATATGCTTTAAAACACAAACTATTCCCTCTGTGGCAACTTCTTATATATCTGTGACTTCTGAAGTGTTGATGAGTCTTCCCTCATTTTGCCTGATCTTTCCTGGTAGACAATTTATTTTCCCATGATTCTTCTTGGGTTTTTTTTTCCTAGACTATTTCAAGGTGGTTCACATCTTTCTTGAAGTCCAAGTTAAACAAGACTCGACACTGTATCAGTTAAGGCCTGGATAGATTGGAAATGTGTCATAACATGTCTCAGATGTGATACTCATCTTTATCTACCCCTTTTAAGAAATTTGGTTTTACACAAGTATGGTATTACAGAATGATTTTTGCTTGTGTTATGTTGTATACGATGTACTGTCTTTTGCTATAGAGCTGTTTTCTCTCAGTATGTATTTGTGCAGATGATTCCTTTAAAATAAGTTACATGCCTCTGTGTTTACTGAACTGCATCTATTTTTTTTTTTTTTTAATTATTTATATTTTTCCAGATTATTTAGCCACTTCCTTATAGTCAGTTTTAGGAAGAGATGATAGACTAGACTGGTTGTTTTTCCAGGGTACCTGTGTGGATCATACGGAGTTTTGTTGCTCTCATAAATCTTCCCTGGTTGGACTCCCTGGCCTGTAGGTGGTCTTGGTGATCTATCAGGTTAAGACAGTTTGGAGGTTGTCACGAACTGGGGGTGCCCTGTTGGACACTTTCCCTGTGTTTGAAGGGTGGGATGGCATCCACCCAAGACAGCTGAAGCCAGGAGTCTCTGGGCACTGAGAGTAAGAGTGGGAGAGTAACAGAAAAGGGACAACCCAAATCCTGAAGCTGACAAACTCTCTAACACTGGACATATTCCTGTCACAGGGAGGAGTACTTAGTGCAATTTTTGATGCCAAATCACTTGCTTTAATAAGTATTCTCTGTGGACACAGAATATTTTTAAGAAAAGTAACGAGTTTGATACAATATCTACATGCAGACCATCCTCAAGTCTTTCCCACTCTTATTATGTGAGGCTCTTTGAACTGTGTTAACTCACTATTAGCATTTGCCATGTGTACACAGTCAATTGTTATACTGAGGAATGGGATGGTTGATGACATGCTTAGATAGTAATGCTTTGAATTAAGATTCCTGAATATGCCTCTGATGTGCGGAGGTTAATTAAGAAGCTATTGTGAGCTGAATTAATACCATTTGCTTATTGAAAACATAAGTCATGAGAATTAACAACAAAGTCATAAATATATTTCCCTAAGGGCCAGATCCTTCAGCTCTTACTTATTTGAGCAATCCTTACTCACATGAGTAATCTTACTGAATTAATTGAGACTACATGTATGAGTTCATTTATCTGTATCACTAAGAAGTTGCATGATTGTATCCCACACAAGTGTTAATCCAGAATGAATATGTTTTTAATGACAAATTGGTATTTAGATGGACTATAATGATTGTTTATATCCAAGTCTTGTTTTAATAAGACTGGTTTAGCCTGCCAAGTAAATAATCCTAGCTTTTTATTAATAATCAAGTGACAGAAATCTAACAATTACCTATTACAAGCAGAATTCTGACATAGACATAGACAAAAAGCAAGTGTGAAGTTTCATGTCCATTAAAAATATATAGATTTTTGTTGATAGCTGAATGGAAAGCTGGTACATCTTCACCACCAAATTGTGTGTCGTGATCCCCAAGACAGTTTTGAGTCAATTTGCTCCAGAATCAAAAACAGGAAAGCCACGTGGGCAAGAGGGAGAGATACTTAACCTGGAGGGCAACAACCCAGCCCATCCTGCTGTTGCAGCCCAAGATGCTCATGTTATGTGTCATTGCATTCTGCCATGTAAAAATACTGCCTCCCCCTGTGCTAGACCCTGGATCTCCTTCTGCTCCACAGCAACAGCTTTATCTTGTAGGTATGTTAAGAGTCAGTGAACTACCCCAAAGCACAGCCTGGCAGCCATGAAGAGTTGTACTCTTCCTCTGAGATTCTGAACAGGAAGGGATCACTCCACTGTGACTGTTTTACCCTCAGTCCACTGGCCAGTTTTGAATCAATCCACAATTGAGTGTGCGAGAAGCAACAGAGGTCTCCCTCTTCTGAAGGAGTCTCATGGGCCAACCTGCCTTCATCTCCTCCTTTAATGTAAAGCTTCTGTGTTGACACTTCAGTGTCCACAGAGAGCAAATGGTGCAAAAATAAATGCTATTCCCTCTTCCATGGATTCAGCCATGTATGAGATACAGACACCACTCATGATCAGATGCCAGGGTTTGGTGACTCCAAAAGCACAAAAGTAGTTGTGGCACCAACCAAAGCCTTAAAAGTCCCATGAGAACCCTCTGCCTGGGGCCAGACACAACACAACTTCCTTTGTACCTCCAGTTGCATTTGAGCATGACTTCAGTGGAGACTGTTGGTAAGAAAAAATAGTGGGAGTTTCCTTTTCCAGACTTTAGCCTAGCTGATTTGGGGTATAGGGAGAAAAAAATAAAACACACACGCCACCAGCTGTTGACAAAAATAGTTCAGGTGGCTGTCAACAGCCAGAAGGTTTTTCTTCTTTTTATTTTCCTTCTCCTTGACTATCTGCATCTTCTCTAACTTCACCTTGCTCTCCTTTGACGCTGTACTTCTGGCTCCTCATTTCAGTGCTAAAAACTGCCCAAAGATGCTGAGGGAAAGGTCGTCCTTACACCATTTTCTCCAAACTAGAAGGAAGCACCAAAAAAGGTGTTTCCAGAGACTCTACCACCTTTAAGACTTCCAGATTGGGGTTAGATTTGGGGGTTTCCCACATTAGGAAAATAAATATAATTTATCACTACACATTTTGATTCTCTGATGTCCTTTAAATCCCTAATATCCATGTCACCCACCTGAAGGATACAAACTCAATAATAAGTAAAAGTTAAGAAATTTCTGCCCTGATTTGTAAGCATCTGTGATAAAAGGGAAGGTTGTGATTTAGAAGAAACTTACTATTGGGTCTTTGTGACATTTATTTACTCATCCCTACTAGCTACTTATGTTGCAAACACTTTCTTTCCCCATCCCACATCAGAGGTATGTAATAAAAGCAACAATTTAATAAAGTAAATTAAATAACAGTAATAAAATCTTCCTAATGGTCCTGGGAAGGTCTATTATGTTCTAGGATTTATAGGATATTTATATTAAATGGCATAATTTTGACTTTTTCTTTCTTTTTTTTTTTTTCTTTTTTTGTTTTTTTAAATCAGCTGTTACTCATGAAAATTTGAACCTACAGAGACCGTGCCCTGCCCAGGCCAGACTCTCATTTCATCCCCATGGCTGCTTCCATGGCAGCAGGGCAAGAGGCAAGGATGTGATGCTGCTGCTCAGCACGCGTGTGGTCTGGGTCCATGCTTGGCAACACAGGCACTGCTGGGGCGTGGGGGGGACTCATACATTTCTTGACAAAGGTCTCTTCTGCTTTTAACAGGGAAGATGCAAGGACAGGAAAGGGCGAAAAGAATAGATGACGGGCAATGATATCAAAAGGAGAAGACAAAAAAGGCACAGGAGGAGATTAATGAGGCAGAGAGGTTTTGTAGTCTACTTCTATGATGAAAACAGTCATGCAACAAGACAAGGCAGGCTATAAATGTTAGCATTTGCATTCATCTGTGAGTTAAGGGCTAAGCAAAGGGTCTACCAGAGAGGCTGGCCTATCAGAAAATACTGTGGGAGCAGGGCATTCCTTTGTGTGGCTCCAGGGCCCTTTTAGTGCCCCCCTTCCTCCCCGGATTCACACCTCCTTCTGGGAGCTGACGAGGTGGAAATTAGTAACAGCAGTTAACAGGTTAGATCACCAGATCACGCTGCCTTTGCTCCCCCTTCAACACCCTTCACAGCAAGTAAACAGATAGTGCCATAGACTGGAAATGTGTCCTCTGGTACTTCCTCAACACAAACAGTGCGGTAATGGAAAAACAGTCTGTTTATCTTCAGAGTGTTAGCAGATGGCAGCTCCTTCCTGCTCCCCCTCTCTGCTGCAAGCCAAGCTCCCCAGTGCATACCTGAGGCCATTGCTGGAGACAGACTCTCCAAAGCCCCTCAGCAGGGTGTGCATTGGGCACAAACAAAGGTAAATCCCACATGCTCTTCTCAGGGGCTTGTGCAGAAGCATTGACTACAAGGGAAAGGGTGCACAGAGATTACCTTTAGATATACCTACTCTAGCTAGAGCATTGCACAGATGCAACATACTGCTGCCGCAGAAAAAAGGAGCAATCTGGACTTACTTTACAGTAAGCCAGTAGCAGACATGTCCTTGTCCTGTTACAAGTGCCTCACAAGGCAGAGGGCAAATGGAGGAGTTCTCACCTCCTCTGTGGGCCCCCCACACCCCAGCTGGCAATAATATCCCCATGCTATTCAGGGACCAGAGTCATCACAATCAGTCTCCCCTACTAGTCAACAGCTGCTTCTGAGTGGAGAAAGACAAGAGGAGAAGAGGTGGTCATGGCCTTCCATTCACCCCTCTTTGCTGCATCTCTATAGAGTCCACAAGGTACACAGTCTCTTCCCAGTCCAGGAGAGCCAGCTGCAAACCCCCTCCCTGGACACCTGCTGCCCAGTCTTTCCAGGGGCTACTGCTTTTGTATGTGGAAATGCTTCTTCATCCAGTGCATTCAAAATGCTGGTTTCCAAGTCTTCAGTTGTAACCAGGATGATTTGAATTAGACAGGGCTTAAAGCAGCCCCAGCTGAGAGGTCTGGGAGGCCACAGCTGCTTCAGCAGCAAAGCTGCACCCTGACAGGGGTTGGGAACAATTGTTGTGCCTGCCCATAAGGCTGCTTGCTCTTCTCAAAACTAGATAACCAACAGAACCACTGGAAGGGGTCAAAAAGGATCTGTGACAGGCTGGAGAGGGTACACATAGGTGATTAAAGAATATGTACTGGCTGGATACCTAAGCTAACTTAATCCAGGATTACATTTTTTTTTAAACAGTAATGCCCAGAAGGGGGTTAATTTCACTATATTCACACCAAGATTTGGATGTTGTCAGCCATATAAGACCTATGGTTCTATATTGAGCAATGGACAAACAAAGGAATACTGTCTGATTTCCATTTGCTGCCACATCTTCAGAGCTGGACACAGAAGCAACGTGGATGGGATGGGACAGGATGGGATGGGATGAGATGTGGAATTTGGGCTGCAGTCACTAGTGTGTGGTAGGAAATAATCATGTACTCTGTGGAAGGGTAGTGATGATGGGTGGATTCTCCTTACTGTCTTTAGTAAATACACATTTGATATCATCAGCCAGCACTAGAGGTGTTTGGGATACATAACCTCTGCACCTTTGGAGCAGTACAGTCTGATGTCCATGTGTCCTCAGGCAGCCTGGAGACAGAGACACTCAGTTACTTCTGTCTCCTCTTTCCTTCTTGCTTTGCAACTCCCCTGATGCTGAAGCAACCAAAACCTCTCAGAGGCAGTTGTCCCTCAGTAAGTACGGATGGCACATTTTTAGTGAAAGGTAATTTAGACTTCTGCTTTGAGACATGCCCAAAGATATATACATGTCTGAAAAACACCTGAAAACTTACAATGTTCAGCTAGCTGCTGCAAAAAACCAGCAGCCCTTTCCCAGATTATCTTGCTGCTGCTCATCACCACCACCTTCTTTTAGCTTGCAAGTCACTGAATAGGCCTTCTTCCTCAAAGACCAATGATAGCAGGAATAGCCTCTGAAAAGTAGCAGTCAAGACAAGAAACACTATACCACTGGCCAGGTAGAGATGAGAGAAAAGTGCACCAGTAGTGACTTGGATCCAGCTATTTCTCACACTTTTGTTTCAGCCACGACAATTAGTCTTTGCACCTTCTGCTCCCTTCTCTGCCTGAAGCTGGGATGGGCACAGCCCTCATTCCTGTGGTTGCCTTCCATCTGCGTGGCCTTAATGCTACCCCCTAGAGATGTCATGGAAAGCAGAGTGAATGAAATGAAACCAGTGCCAAGCCCACCTATGTGGTTTACCTAATCCTGACAAGTCGCAACAGAATTTGGGAGCTGCATCTTACTCAAGAGGAAATGATGGTTCCTGCAAACTATGTATATTTCTCCAGGAGGTTTATTTGCTTTTCACTGTCAGTCACAATTACTCATGCAGACTTCACCAGCAATGTATCATCCCTCAGCAATGCAGGTATGCTACTTCCTCTTTGCCTCTTGGAGGGGCATTCTGCCCTGCTTTTGGCTCCCTACAGCACATCTGACTGTGCTGCAGTGAGTCTGCAGCTGTTGTCTGTCTCAGCACCCTGTCAAAGGAAAGCAGCATAAGATCCCTCACAGGCATATTTTAGATGTGTAATACTGATATTCTTCATAAAACATATCAGCACATTTCAAAAGTTATTTCTAAAATTTAAGCTCATGAGTCAAACAATACCAGGGATTGGAAAGTGTCCCACATGCCAAACAAGAACCAGCACACAGCTGAAAGCCAGTGAAGGAAATGGGCAACAGCCAGTGACATAATAGGAGCTGGTTTTCCCTTGTCCTCTGATGGATTTCAATGTCTGTGAAACCCTGAGCTCCAGCAGGAATCACAGAAGGGAGAAAGCATGTCATAGTATGCAATGGAAGGGGGTGTGCATGTGCATGTGTGATTTTCACAGCATTCAGGCTCACTCTGAACTTTCCACACAGCTCCGGCAGCAGCCTGACTCAAAAAATTTATGGTAGAGCTGAAACTCCTAGGTCTCTCAGATCGTAAGATAACTCACTGAGTGGTTTTGAGAACATCAAAAAAGCAAAACCTCCCTTCCCTCTACCTGGTGTACACATGCTTTGATGGACATAAACTTTCTAGCTGCACATTACAATGTCTGGCTGTCATGTTACTTCACAGTTACGGTCTCTTACCTCACTTTCTAAGCAGAGTGTGAGTGGAAGGTAACAAAGGATTCAATAAGTTTCCTGGCCCCAGAAGGGATGTGTGAGGACAAGGCATGTCTTAGCTTGCTGTGCACAAGCTCACAGTTGCAGACCTGTGGCATTTAACCTTCTTTACAATAACAAGGCTGCCACTAAGAAGCTGCTGTACACAGATATCAGTGTCCTCCTTAACTGCAAACCTCTCATAAATGCCAGGTGCATTCCTTCAAGCCAGGAACATCAGCCTTCATCAGTTCTTCATCTTGTCTGTCACAGTATGGTAAAGCTGAAACATTGACCTCATCACTGGCATATATTCTACTACATCAGTTTGTTCAGCTGAGTATAAGTTACAGTATATTGAAGGCAGGGGATCCTGTATTTCCTTTCTAACCTTCCAAAGTCATGCTGAACATTAGAGGAGACAGAAAGCACCAGCAGTAACACACTTTACAGAGGGTCTCTTAGTAGAGACATAAATAGACATAGGCAACACAATTCAAATCACTTAAAATGTTTGAATAAATTGAGTTGGGTTTTTATTTGCAAATCTGTGAATGATAAAAACAAACTAGTAGGTCAGCAGTAAAAGTCCTCTGGATTCTGCCCTAAAATTCCAAAGAAATCTCTATCCTTTATGGCCATAAAAGATGAATGTGTTACTGGAGCCAAGGCTTTGCAAGTAACCGAAGCTTTGTGGACATCCACATTTAGCACAGGGAAGACTGTAGTACCAAGACAAATTCAGAGCAGGAGACAAGTGGCCACAAAAGACACAAAGGTTATTGCTAAGAAAAGAGAATTCCCTTGTCACTTTGCAATAGCTCATGTGGATGAAGCCTACAGATCCATTTCATAGAATCACACAGAACAGCTGAAAGTGGGAAGGGACTCCTGAAAACTGTCTAATTCAAGCTTCTGTTCAAAACACAGACAGATAGAGCAGGTTGTGCAGGACTGTATCCAATTATGTTTTTAATATCTCCAAGGATGGAGACTGCACAGCCTCTGAGTAATCTGTGACAGGGTTTGACAACAGTAACTGTAAAAAGTTTTTTTTTCTTACACTGAAATGGAATTTTCTGTATGTTAGTTTGTGTCCATTGCCTCGTGCCATCACTGGACACCACTGAGAAGTCTGGTTCCTTTTTTACTCCTCTCCATCTATACACACTGATAAGATCCCCCCTGAGCCTTTTCTTCCCCAGACTGAACAGCTCCAGTGGTCTCATTACCAATACCAGAACGTACACTGTTCATGACCAGACGCCAGCAGTACTTCATAACACTGGTTACAACATTCTGAGCCCAACAATTCAGTCACCTCACTGGCATTTATCTACTCCATATTTCACCCATATTTCTATGAAGATTTTATAGCAGACAGTGAAAGCCTTACTAAAGTCAAGATAAACAACTTCTACCTCTCTTACCTCATCCACCAAGACAATTATTTCACCATAGAAGGCTATTAAATTGGTTCAAAATTATTTCCCTGTTGCAAATCCATGTTAACCACTCCCAATCACCTCTTGCCCTTAATATTTTAAAATGGCTTCCAGGAATGTTTGCTTCATCACCCCACCAGGAAGGTTGACTACCCATTAGTTCCTCAGTTCTCCTCCTTGCCATTCTTCAAGTGACATTTGTTTTCTTCCCATCCTTAGGAACATCGCCCAATCAACAGGACAGTTCAAAGACAGTCAAGACTGGATTCACAATGACATTGACCTCTTCCTTTTGTGGTCAATGTATCTGCAGAAGCCTGTCCTATTAATGCTTCATGTCCCTCAACAGATTCAACTCCAGATGACCCTTGGTTTTTCTAGCCCCATCTTTACATGCCCAGTGTCTCTGTATTCTTGTTAGGTCACCTGATCCTACTTCAACATCTTGTACAGTACCTTTTTGTGTCTGAGTTTGTCAGGAACTTCTTGGTCATCCATGAAGGCCTCCTGCCACATTTGCTTGATTTCCTGCACGTTGACATGGACCATACTGGAGCCTGGAGGAGATAATCCTTGAAAATCAGCCATATCTCCTGGACCTCTCTTCTCTTCAGGGCTGTCTCCCATGGGTTTCTTCCAAATATATCCTGAACAGGCCAAAGTTTATTCTCCTAAAGCTCAGAATGAAAATATCACTCTTTGTCCTGCTCCCTTCTCTCAGAATCCTGAATTCTACCATATCATGGTCACTGCAGTCGAAGTTGTGACCAATGCACTTAAGAAACCTCCTGGCTTCTTGTGTACTGCTGTGTTGTGCAGCTTTGAGAGAGATTAATATCTACGCAACTATGAAGAAAAAACAGTTGTAGGAACATCAAGAAAAATAGATACACAGATTAGTGAGCTAAAATGAAAAGTTTCCAAAGTTTAAGTGAACTTGATGAATTTACACTGAACCTTGGGTAAACACATACACAGAGTCAAAGAGATCTTGACCTACAAATAAAATTAGAATTGCTTTTAAGGAAAAAGTATAGTGAGGCTGGTGATGATCTTCAAAGTTTATTTTAATTCTCACTAATGCATTATGGATTTTGTGAAGAGAATGGTGAAAGGACTAGGATCTGAAACTTTCTACACTATTAAAGACTGTAATTTGAACATGAATGCATTTATTATATTAAGCACCTTGACTCCAACAGAAGCTGGGGAAGGAAAATAACAGTGTTGCATATTTCTTGAGTTTTAATCTGTCCTTAGCACCTTTGCAAAACAAATAAACACACTAATTTTAATTTTAATGTTTAATTCTTCTTTCTTCGTGTTTAGGGAAAGAGAAGTAGGAAAGTTGAGTAACTTGCCAGAACAGATATCAGCATGTAAGAGCTACTGGAACTTTTTCCAAGACTCAGCTAAGATCACACTCCTCTCTGAGTAGGTTTCCAGAAATCCAGTTATACCTGGCAGAGCTTATAGTTTAAAAAATCTAATTGCAGTAGACGGAATGTAGTACAGTGGATGCATATTCTTAAGCCATTTGACACGTTGCCTCATAAAATTAGCCTGCAAAAGTGAAATGTAAATTAATTCCAGCATAGATAAAAACTCCAAAGTCTAGGAGTTGGCTGGATGATGCAAACAGCAGGTAACCAGAAATGGTTCTGTCCTGAGCTGGGGGTGGGTCCAGCAGGGTACCACCAGGACTGGGTGAGATAAACAGTACATTACATCTGTAGGTTATATTCAATTTGCAGTGATGCAAACATAAGTGAAGGCAGAGGAAGAAAACCCGAAGGTAAACTGGAAGAATTTGAAATGTGTGAAGTGCACAACAAAAGGGAACACAAATCGCATTGAATACACACTGAACATTTAGAGGAGTAGGTATTAAAAAGAAGACACAAAACTCAGAAACATTAGCAAGACCTAGTAAGCACTTAGTAGCAGTATCAGATATTAAAATCAGTATGCTTTGGCAGCACAAAAGAATGACAAACAAAACTTAAATTATATGATGTTTCGTATGCAGAAGAACTCATGTTAGGCAGAGGGGAAGATGAGAATCCTTTCCTGTGCAGCGTCCATGAGATACTGCTGACATCCATCTTCAGCCTATAAACTCAAAACAGGGAATAATCCATATTGGCACAGGAAGGATTAAAGAATGATGTTACAAAACTGACTGAAATAAAGTATTTGTGATGAAAATCAGTCAAAATGCCCTAACACTGGATGCAGTGACACTGCTGGAAAGTTTGTCACGGGCTTGCTAGAAATATTCAGGGAGTCAGAAAAAGCATTCTTGTACAGGAAAGGCACTCAGGGAGGTTTTGCTGTGTGGCTTAACAAGCATTATACATTTCTGTGCCACAATCTGGACTGGGAGAGGAACTCCCACCTTGTAATTGAGTAGAAGACGTGCTTCAGAAAGCATAGGATTTTATGACCATCTAGACAGTAGCAGCAGGACAAGTTATTGCTTGAAAATGAAGGGCATCTTTCACAAACTTCTAGGGGGAATGGGCCACTGTGACAGCTGTGAATTGTGGTCACTTCTGTGGAAGCCATCATCCCCCAAGGAGGGAGGCAAGAAAGCAGCCCCAGGGGTCAGGTGCTCCTTTCCAAGGCGCCCCTGGCCTGAGTTTGCAAGGGACAGCAAAGTTTATCCTCCATGTGTTGCCTTCACTCAAAGAGGGCTGGTGTGGCTGTGGGGAGCTGCGGGAACATCTGTGGGCAGCAATGTGAGACTCTGGTGGCAGCTGGGGAAGGCATGCCAAGGAGGTGAGGGGAAGCAGGTTCATATCAAAGTCTCTCCTTCATTGCTGGGAGCATAGCAGGTGCTGGAGCAGAAATATAGACCATCAGAAGGAAATGGGTCAAATCATTCATGGATCAAGTCTGAGAGATGGCCAGCAAAGTAATATTGAATGTACACATGAAAAGGAGCCATAAAACAGAAATAGAAAAGTTGCGTACCTGCAGTCTATTTCATTTCCCACCTTCCCAAACAGCTTCCTTCTGCCCATTGACCTTCTGAAATGAATGGTGTTAGTTGTGATGCCAGCATTTATCCAGCAGAATGAAACAATGGCCTGTTTTCCTTTTCCTAACCTTCCTTGACAGAAAAGGACAACAAAAGCAGTAGTTAATGTGTCCAAGATAGGCACACTGGCAACCTGGTGCCTTCATCAAATGACCAAACACAGAAGTTCATTAACCCAAGGTTACTACCAGAAATATATTGATTGATTTAGTAGTAACACGCCTGTGAAGGAAGAAGGTTTATTCCAAGACATTGCTGAAGGCTCCTCAGGATCTATCCTGCCATGAACTTCTGCTAGTTGTGTATAAAACTCTTCTGGTCTTCACTGACCCACTACAGACATCCAGTCTAAAAGAGTTAGTTTCAGATCAGCTCCTGTGCATGACTGCAACAGGAGGAAATATGCCCAAAAGAGACCAGAAAAGTGGCAAAAGGCAGAATTCAGGATTTCAATGGCATGCTAGATTTCACACTGGCATTTTGTACATCCTTACAAATTGACAGATCTCCCATGATCTCTGCTCTGGAGGACTCAAGTTGGAGTCATTCACCAGCTTTAAAACTTGCTCCAAATCTAATTTGCTGATTCTTCAACTAAATAGAGTGTTGGGCTTCCCCCCACAAATACGTTCAAAATGCTCAGCTCCTCCTTCCTTTTGTATGCAACCTGGCTGGGATTCTTTCAAACTGTCTCCACCCTTATTCTCAGCCTTGCTTGAACTTTCCTAAAGTAAAAACATATTTATATGAGGGCTTAATTTGGCAACAAAGGATTTTGCTGTTAAATTTACACTGGAAACTTATCCCAGACAACACCGTAAAAAATGTGCTTAGACATTTATTTTGAAGAGTTTTTATTCCTGTGGGTATTTTGCTTTGAATTGTTGAAATAAGCCTGTTTCAGTGAAGAGTTTTGCCCATTTCAGCTGGGTGAGTAACAGAAGAGAAGACAAAGTGTTTCCCTACCTTGCTAGCTCTGTATTGGAGCTGGGTAAGAGAAGCTGAGCTCCAGTCTTGTGGGAGACAAAACAGCTGGCAAGTAGCATCTCACCTGCCTGAAATTACAAGGGTCCCAACTTTGTTTCTCGGATTTGTAACAAGAAGGGTGAATCTATCAACCCAAGCATAGCAGGGTGACATTAAACAATATAACCATTTGAGTAAACCTCATTTTTCAGTACAGATTTTAGGCCAAAGTCATAGCCTCGTAAGAAAATACTTAGTACAAAACAAGGAGCAAAAAAATTTTTTTTTCTTTTGTGATGTCCTAAAACTGCACTAAATTACACATCTGAAATTAAAAACAAGAATATAGTTTTGTATGTGAGACTTGGACTGTTAAAACATGATTTTAACCAGGTCTTCTGCATTTGTACTCCTGCATTGTGTAAGAAAATGGGATGTAAGAAAGGAAACTTCTAGAAAGAGACATTGACAGATATGATAGAACCATCGCAGGAGTAGTGATATGTTTACTTGCAAAAACCTCAGAGCAGTGATTTCACACCAGGTTCCTGAAGCAAACAGCTCTTGGGTAGGGCTGTTCATTTTGCAAGCATGGGCTTTAACTAAGCTACCTTGAAGTGGCTGGGGGAGCACAAAGGAGGTGTCTAGTTCATAGACAACTCTGTCAAACTGCATTTCCTATATTGGAGGTGCTGAGAAGTCTGGAAGATTTCAAGAGAAGGACAATTTCACATCTGTGGGACAGAGTTTGGAAGAGACATGAGCTCCCCAATGGTAGGGGCAAGACTGCTCTAATGTGTTTTTATCCAACAAAGATAACAAAGTTAACAAAGAGGTCCTCAGAATAAGTGGAAACCCCACTGGATTTGCAGCAAGACTTCTGACGGTGTACTGAACAGCCTGGGCTAAGGACAGCAACAAATTAGGAAATGAAGTGTAGTTTTGTGAGCGCTTACACACCCAGAAGATGAGCTAATTTTTCTAAAGACATCTTTTTCCCCCAACCCCCTGGGTTTTTTTGAGATGGAGTCTTATGCTTCTCATCCCAAGCAGCCACACCAATTTGCTTCTTTTAAGCTAAAGAATCCCAAACTTTTGCAAAGTCTTATGGAGAAGCTACTTCAGGTGTAGCTGTAATCTGGAAAAAAAGTTGTATGTATTAAAAAACTATGGTTAGGCTTATTCTTAAACTCAACATTTTGGTGTGTAAAGGTGTTTTTATTTCTTAAATTTATCATAAGCTAAATGTATCAACAATTGAAATGGTGTCTATGGACAACTAGAATTAGGGGCAGAATAGACAGTGATCATGATCAAAGCCTGAGTATACATATTATTTCTGTATTTTCAGTGGGTAGTTATATATCACTGTAAGGATTACAGATTTGACATTGAATCAGGAAAACAAGATTCAGCCTATAAGAAGGGATCTACTGTAGGATGGGCAATGAATTTATTTTATATGGTTCAGGAAAATCAGCAATGTTTGCCATAAAATTTGATGAAGTTTATGTAGTATTTGCCATTTATGTGAGCTGGACTATTAAACATGAGGGTTGAATAATAATTTGTTAGAAAATTTATAAGAAGAAAACCCTTAAAAATCCTTCAGGTCCTAAGAAAGACGGAAATTCATAAAAACTTGGGCAGAGGTTGCAAAACCAGCAAAAAAAGATATCACTTCTGTTTTACGCATGTTTTCCATACAGATCCTTGACCATGACAGGAAATTAAATATTGTTGCTTTCCGAGATTCACCCACAGTTAAATGACACATCTTGGAAGAAATAGATCTTTGTGTCTCAACAACAGTACATTAATTCCCCTTTCACTGGGAAAACAATTACAGACTTGTGTAAATAGTGTATAGAGTGTATTTTTTCCCCCTGTTGTTACTGTTGTCTCATATTAATGTTACTTAATATTTGTTATACACAGCCGAAAGGTAAACAACTCACTGACTACTTGATTATTTTCTAAGCAGAATAAGCTGCCTTAGAAATATTTGAAAGCATGAAATAAACAGGTTGTACATTTGGCAGTTCATCATTTCTGTGTCAGTATTCTCTGCTGAAAAGCTGATGCCAACTTCAAGGTATAGACCAAGTTAATAAAAACAAATTGGTGGAAATTTTTTTCCAAACAGAGGCATGAATATTTCCTTATAGCTAATCACTCAGATTGTAGCTGAAAGAATGCAACAAAATATGCAAATTCTAAATTATTACTTGATTTTTATGGTCCTTAACTAATACTTCACCTTTCTTCCTCCACCAGAAAAAAATCCCAACTATATGAAGACATTTCATTTTGTTGGTCTTGAATTTACATAACTCTAAGTCACTCAGTCTTGGGTGCTTATCCACGTAGTGAAAGATTTTTAAAATATTTTCAAACAATTAAAAGTATTTTTTCCATGGTAGATTCTTCAGCTGGAAAGTTTAAGCTCTGTAAGGATACTGTGCAATGAAGATCATGCAGAATGACTGAATTATCTGTAGGGTCTTCTATATTATGGTCAAAGTTATTTTTTAAAATAAATTCTTAAATTAAAGCAAATAGTTGTTTATGATGTAATGCTTTTATCCAAAGCTCAGTTACAATCTACCGTAGCTGGTAATGACTGTCATCATCAGAGTAACTCCCTCCTAAAAATATGTAATGCCAAAAGCAGAAGAACAGGAAGAGGATTTTGCTCCATAGCAACCAGTTTCATTTGACCTTTCAATTTCAACTGAAAAAATTGTCTTACCTTGATTTAGTCTTTTTTTCTGTTGAAATAGTGCCAACTGTTTTGACTATTCTAAATATTAGAGAGTTGAGAATTGCAGAATGCAGTCGGACTTATTTGGATCGAAGAAATATCAGATACATTTATATATAGCAGAGTGTTTGTGCACACTTCAGAAGACAAATATTAGAAAATGATCCAATTTTTTAACTTCACATTCTCATTATCTCACCCTCTTTAAGCCTGTGGTATTTACTGTGTTCATTCTGACTTCAAATGCATTAATGAGAGAATATTTCTCGTGTAAACAAGGTATAACTGCATTAAGATAAACTGCAAAACATTGTAATTGCTGAGGTTTAGTTTCACAATGAAGTTAACCTCAACTATGGATAGAAAGTGTTTTATGTACTGATTTACAGTCCAAAAATATTTTTTAACATATTCAAATTTATGATAATCACAAATTTAAATAATAAATTTGTGCTTACATAAACAATATTTTAAATTTAACAGCTGTGGAAACATACTTTTGAAGAACAAATGCAGGCTATACAGAGACAACATAATTTCTTAAAATGTCCCTGTAAACATTGCCTTTGTTTTTCATGAGGTTATCTCTTATTTTCATGTAAGAAAGATGGTACTCACAATCCTTGCAGCTTCTTAGTAAAGTCAGCCCTTGCTTCTTCCACTGGTCTATGTAGTATGGGAATAGGTTCTGTGTCCTGCTAATGGTAACACAGTCAATGTCTGACCTACTGTGATGTAACACTACTTTCTGACTCAATATCATAAGGTATATGAAAGTTGCAATGAAGCCATTAATATTCATTTTTTCTTGAACACCTCCAGACATTCTGTAATTTATCAGCAGGAATCCTCAGTTTAATTTTACCATGTTTCAGATACCCATGTGTGATTATTTGGTTAGGTTTTTCTTCAAAAAGATAAGGGCTGCACAGTGTGCTCCCCTCTCTTGCCATTTCAGAGGCAATAATCACTTGAAAATAAAGTGGATTCCTAAAACCGTGGAGTCTCAAACCAGGAGGACATAACCATAGTGGTGACAGCCTGAAAGTTGTGCCACATGTGTTGGGCCAGCCCTGAGTTGTGAAAAAGCCATTCACGTAAGAGGATGACACCAAAATGTGCCATTTCTCCTGGAATAACCTGCTGTGGTCTAGCTCAGATGTGAAGGCATCAGTCCTGACTCACTGCCTCACAAAACCTTCCCTCTAAAAGTCATGAAACTATTTACTTTCTTTTAGCAGTTTGTAACAGTTGCAAGCTCTGGCTCCACCAAAGGATATAATAGTGAAGCTCAAATGACAGTGAGTAATTTTATCCTTCTTATGGACTCAGCCAGGGGAAAGACCCCATGCATCGCAGCAGTCTTGGGTTCCTTTGTGGCTCAAAGTGGTTTAACCCAGGTCAACCAACATATGGTCCATAATTACTTATAGCACTCCTTTCTTCTCAACAACATGTTGCTCAAGATCTCTATGTAGAAAAGCCTGTTCTCCTAACTATTCTCCAGACAGATGTCTTCAACTGGACTTCCTCCACAGTACAGCTGGTACTCAATAGCCAGCAGATGTTGCTACTAACCAGCAGGAAGGCCAATATACCCTCTTCCTCCAAGGCTGAAAGAAACTCAGAGCTTGGTCTGTGTCTACATGGAGAGAAAAAAGCTCAATCCCTAATGTCATGTTTGAGTTGTCTGATCAGATTTGCATGAAGGGAGCAGGGAATTCTGAACCTGTTGAAGCATGAAGAAGCTGAACAAACAGCAAAGCAGATCTCAGAGCAGAAAATTCTCTCCAGTATTAGGAATTTTCTGATTGTTTGTGGTTTTAAAATTGTCGTGGTTTTAAAATTGTCATGGTTTAGGGTCAGGGCAGCTCTTTAGACCAGTAACAGATGATCTCTGTTAACCCCCCTCCCTCCCCAAATGGGAAGAGAAAGGGAATAAGGAAGAGAGACTTAGTGATTAGAAAAGGAAACTAGAACAGCTTTAATGAAAATTGATAATAATAAAAATG
>JAAGNO010002526.1:140482-162184 GCA_033439905.1 Ceryle rudis
CGTGGCTGTTGTCGAGTGCCAGCCCGCCCCTCCCCCCCGAATGGAATATGTTTGCCCGGCACCACTGAAGGTGTGGGGCAGGCACCAGGAGAGTCCCAGACTGGGCCCAGTTGCAGATGGGAGCTGTGTTCAAGAGCTGGATTCTGGTACCGGATTCAGGAACACACAGATTGGGACTGAAGGCAAAATGGACACAGTCCTCCTTGGATGCCAGCTGAGGAAGAAAATGGAAGAGGACTCAAGCCAAGACAAGCAAAGCCAGCAAAGCAGGCCAAGAGGGACAAGACCTTCCTGATCCCTCAGATCTATACCGAATATGATGTCTATGGGATGGAATCCCTCACTGGTCAGTTTGGGGTGACCTGTCCTGTCTGCTCCTCCCTGCAGGTGCATCCTTTTACTTTCTGCACCCCTCAATGTGGTACACAGGATCCAGCAGTGGCCTTGATCTGCACACCAATCCTTGGTACTAACTCTAAACATGGGGTGTTATCACTGCTAGAAGCAGACACTGAGAAAACATGCTGATAACTTCACAGTGCAGCTAGTTCAAAGAATTGAGCTTGAAAGTAAAATCACTGAACAGAATTAGTTCTGTTCTCACCCAAACCAAGACAAAAATTCATATCATGTTAGTGCTACACCACTGACTTCAGCTAAAATAACTCCACTTTACACCACTGTCCAATCACTATATTTAAGTCTGACAGACTTTCAAAGACAAATGTTCTTTTAGGCATTTTGGGCACCATTTTAGGCATCCTTTCAAATAATGCCCTAGAGCAGTTCATGGAGGGCCCATCTCCAAATTGTGCCACTCAGGGAACTTCCTCAAGAAATTACAGTTGCTCTAGAGATCATCTTTTCTAGTAGAGTATTCTGTAAGGGACTCTCAAGGAAGTAAATTCAGAGGGACTTTCTTAACTTTTATTCTTCTGGACTCTTTATATTGTTCTTGTTAGCAATGAAAATGATTATTTGCATAACAAGGTCATCTTTTTGATTTGCATAACAAAGTCTCCAGTGAGGAGGGTGGCAGTGCAGGGGTTGTGCAGGTAGCTGCACCATGGGAATTTCCAGCTGCTGTGGAAGGGGTCAATATCATAAGATGACATCTTCTTAAAGGGAAGTGATTGTGCAAACTCACTGACTTCAATGTGAACATTACCCTATTTTGCAAATACAGTGTCAGCGATGGGGAGGAGAGGTGAAGTTTCCTAGGGAAATTTTTGTTTGTTTTCTGCTGCTTATTTCTGCTAAAAAGGCAATGACCTGGCATCTTCTGAGGAGGAACAGGAAACTGACACTGCAACGTAAAAAATAGTCCTGGAAAATTGAAACTTCAAAATGTAACTCTGCCTTTTTTTAAAAAATTAATTCATTCAAAAATTCCCAAGACTCTCTCAGAGGAATAAAAACACCTGACAAAAACCATCTCATTATCTGACTCCATTGCTGCTTAACCACTTGTCAACTCTCAGGATGGTGTTCATGGTTCCTTATTAGTCCTGTCACTGACATATGGATTCAGAGCAGAAAATACTTCATTTAACAAGGAACTTTGGGTAACTTTTGACTAGGAAGTTCATCTACCTTCACTGCAATGTGAAGACAGGAATTATTCTGTACCGCTTGTTCTGTATCCCAGCTAAAGGCTTACCTTGAAAAAACCATGCTCCAAATATGCACTTCAAATCTGACTCCTCCCTGTGAAGCTCCCTTCTGGAGCTTGCAGGAAAATTTTTGACAGAGTTGGGTTTGAGTTGTCTTTTACCATCAGGAAATAGCAAAGTCTAAGTTTTCCCCGCAGAAATAACCCCTTCCTTATCCTCCTGAAACAATCTCTTTCCTCTGGGACTACCAGCCCACAGGATACAAGAAATATAGACAGGGGAATAGGGTGTATCTCATCTGGGTGTATGTCATCTGGTATGTGCAGCAGGTCTTTATAGGAGTGCCATTTCTAGCGGTAGAACACAGATACTATTTTGTCCATATTTGAAATAAATGGCCTTGATTATTATATTGCTAAATGTTGTGACATGCTTTATGGACAGGCCAAAAAATAAAAATAAATAAATAGGAGACATAATTTCTAAAAGGTTCATCTATCTTCTTCACTGTTTAGACATATCTAGATTACTATCTTCCTAACAAGCTTACTTGCTAAATAACTGTATTGATATCCTGCTTGAATGGTAGGTTAAACTAAAATCCAACAGATACATGTATTCAGAGAAAAACTAAGTCACATTGCAACATGAAATATTAAAACACTCACAACACCATTACCAACAATGTTAAGAGTATAACATTTACATTCAATATCTCATTATTTTTTTCTAATTCAGTCAAGGCCTGAGACAAGGGCCTAGTGAAATCCTACAGAAAAAGAACAAGGATTGCTGATGCTACATCTCCATGGCAGCACAGCTAATTTGGCAGGACAACCAAGCACACAGAAAGAAAAAGAGGTTATTTACAAAGATATCTTTGATAAAAGGGGCTTTGGGGACAGGAAAATGGTCCAGAAAAAAAAAAAAAAAGTAACCGAAATGTTCCAGATCTTTAAAATAAATTCTTTAAATGAGTGAGAGAAAATAAATTGAAGAAAAAATTTCTTGAGTCAGTAAGCACAGAGACTTTCATCTTTGTTTGTTGTTGCACAATGCCATAAACCACCCTGAATGGCCCAGAATAACATTAGTGATTCTATGTATTGTAACCACTTCAATCAAGGCCTTTTGTTTTGAATCACCTGCCCTGCCTGCATTGGAGCCCTTTTTATAGCCTGGTTGCAGCACAGAGATCTAATTTAGTTCCACACACAAAAAGGAGCGATGAAGAAAAATAGACTCATCTCTTACTGCTCCTCGCTTGAATCTGCAAGAGAACAACTGGGACAACAAATGGAGTGAAATGCTTAAGATAATATTTTAAAATTCCTCAGCTTACAACCCTCAAGCATTTTGTAAATAATATTGTTATAGCATAACCAAAGGATGCAGATGCCCAGTTGGACACAGGTGAATTGGTGGCCTAGGGCAGTGGGCATGCCTCCCATGATTCCGTGAAGGGGAGAGGGGGAAAGTGAAACCCTGAGGAGAGCTCTCCCTGAAGCATATGCAGCAAGGGGCAGAGGACTGGTATTAATGCCCATGGAGAACTGAAGGGCAGAAGCACCTCAGAGTATTCAGTGTGATTTCTCTAGCAGAGGGCTCACTCGTGGTTGCAGGCAATGGACTGAGACCCCTCCCAGGACCATGCTACATGCCTTTTCCAGTCCCCTTCTATGTTTCATCTGTAGAAACAGCTCTGTGCAAAGGCCTGCAGTGGTTAGCAAAGCAGCAGACCAGCCTTTCTGTTAAATATAAACCATAGCAGTCATTGAAGTGCTAGCTTCGTGTTGTGAGACATTCTCAGACCAAGACTGTCTACCACTGTGTCCATGATTTACTTTGCTTTTAACTGGCCTGAAAAAGAGTGGGTTTTCCCGATCAGTTCCCTGGCACAGAGTTGGTCTCAGCCAGAGGCTGAACACTCTGGGCTTTTGGGAAACAGTTCCTCTGACAGCGAAGAGCTGCATAAAGACTGAATGTGGGAGCCCAAAGCCCCAGGCTGGCCCACTCCCCTTACAATGCCATGAACCAGACACTGCAGCATCTAACCAGGCAGGTGTCTTTCCAGCATGAGGTCGTGTCCAACATGTGCTGGGGTCATGTCTCCCAGCACCATGGGTACAATTCATGCTCTTTTGTGTTCTTACTGCTACAGCAGTAAATTTGACATTGCTCTGAAGGCAGCCTGGTTATATTACATACCCTACAGATGCGCATATAAATGCCAGGCTGATGCTAGTGAAAACAGTCATACAAGTGTGTGTATGTGTGTGTGTCTGTGTGTGTGTGAACTCTGTAGGTTTAGGGTACAAATTAGCTAAACACAACTATAATCTTCAGAATATACACTCATGAAACATAAGAATGACATCCCATTCATGAAACACTTTTTGAAGACCCTTGCCTTGATTTAACCTCTCACCTGGAGGAAATTATTTTCCATCTACAAACAAAAGGAAAAAATATTTTCTAAGTCACTTATCTAGACCTACTCATTAATTTCAAGTGTGATATTACCACTTACTAAAGAAAAAATCCTCACTGTTTTTCAGTCTGCTTGTTACTTTCTGCTATGAGCTATTAATACATTAGAAAATTAACTTGCAGATGAAAGAAAAGAGCAGCCTGTGGAAGTTGAATAATGATCTTAATTTAAGAATTTCCCTTGAGTAACCCCCACTGTTGCCTCTTATACAAAGGGAGGAAAAAGTATACACACACATCTTTAATGCTTTTTTGAATGCTGATGAAATGATTAGTATTTTGCAGAAATCTGTGCAGAAGAAACAACAGCAGCAGGAGTAGCAGCTAGTAATATTAGCTAGAGACTGCAGTCTAGGAGCTGCTGTTCTGCAGTTCAGAAACAGAAAAATTAACAAGATAGATTACAATTAATAGACTAGAAGCAAATTAAGAATATATGGGGTGGGTTTGGGAAACATATGAGCTTAACAAGTTTAGAAAATGCAGTTTTGAAAATGCAGAGTTGGAAGTGATTTCTCATTGTATGTTGGTACCTTATGTCCTTATTGACCAAACAGGTGAGAATGTTTAATATCTAGTTGCTGAGGGGACCAAAGAGGTCTTATCACTGCATTTCACAAGGGGGAGCCTTTCTGCTTTAGTAAATTAATCCCCTGGGTCCTGTCTTAATCCCCTAGCACCAGGTTGTCCTCTTCTTGCACTTGATTCTTGCTGAATATTTTTTAACATGGTTTAGAAATGTCTACAAATGCCTTCTCTGTTGACACAGAAAGACAGAAGGTAACTCTTTCTCTGAGAGATGTGGATGCTGGACAGGGTGTGGGACAACTATTAGTGCCTGCTTCAACAGTAGATTTCACACGTCCTTATACTAGTCTTGTAATTTGCTTTGTTCCTCATCCCTGCATCCTATTGTACTGCTGTTTAGAACTCACATAAATATTGCAGAAACTATATTAAATATAATGTGATAAACTGTTTAATTAGTAGTAACCAGTGTTTCTATTTTTCTTGAGTAGAATGCAGATTTCTGTCATGGATCAAGTGGCTTGAAAATTCATGTAGCTGTTAATGCCTCATCACCTGTGAATGGGCACATTAGTATTGACCTTCCAGGGAACAGTCAAGTCAGTGATTCTTGCACATCCATGTAACAGGGAAAGGGGACAACAATCCTTTTCTGCTCCCTTTTACATCTTTATTCAAAGAGAAGGAAGAGTCACAGTCCATGTATGCAGGAAATTAAAAGATTGCTTCGTCTATGAATTACCTCAAAACCACCACGGTCACTTTCCCAAGTTCCCCTGAGCTTGCCTTGAAGTTTCATAGGCTGCAAGAAGGACATACGGTTCTCTCCAAAGACAACATCTCCAGGTGTGCTCTGCATGGTAGGAAAACCTGCTGAGGATGTTGCTGCCTCTGGACTAGGTTGCCTTGAATTTCTAAATTACTGTGACATGCTCATAGGGTGGGCAAAAACCAGCACACCCAAGCCTGCCCCAGCAACGAGAAAGATCCTGTGACACTTTTCTTACAAGGAAAGATTTTGTGTTTTGGATAACTCCTTCTTTACCATCTACAAATGAAAACTGGAGGCTAAAGACTTGAATTTGTAACTGTTCTTTTTTTCTGCTTCAGTCTTCAGCTTTCAGTGATTCAGCCTTTCTGTGTCATTTCTTTTTCCTATATGCTTTGGTATTGATACCTGGGCTACATTATTTGCTTGATAGGGGTCTGGTGATGTATGCTTTTTGTGGTTATTCAAGAGACAATGGTTAAGCCAAATACAATCGCAGCTACACTGACTGGGAACATATTTTCAGTTTACAGACAAATAATTTCAATTTTTAAACTGTAGCTCCAGATGGTGTATAAGTGTGAGATGAGTAGTTATATCCAAGCTGAGGGCCAAAGACAGGGTGCATGAAGGAATGAAATCAGAGGTCAGTGAACATATTCCCTTGAAATACTGTTTTACTCCATAAAGATATCTTCCCTTTTCCTAAAATGGTAAAACTGGTTGCCAAATTAAACAAGCTGTTGGTCCTATAACCTACCCCTAATGGGTTGTTGCTTTCCATGCTACTGACCATCTCAGACTGACATCCTCAGCAGTACTTGTTTCTAAACACTAATGTAGCACAGAAAGAATATGAACAGTTAATGAATGAGAGGAAAGGAATGATGAATGAGGAATCAGAGGAAGACTCAGCAAATACAGGTTGGATTTGAGGCTTTGTCATAGGTTTCCCACAAAATCTTGGGAAAAAATATGTCCATGCAAATGGTAATTAAAACAAGACTAAGACAGGGGCTCAAGTACTGGCCCCCAATTGTCTACACTATTTAATTGTTACCACACTCTCTCATATGGTCTTGGCCCATGCCAACTTCATTTGCCCCAGACAATGTCAATGCATGGTCCAGAGGACAGCATGTGCCAGGGACTGCCCCAGCGGGCAGTCTGGATGGAGTTTCCCTTTCCCCAGTCACCATTAGGGAGTGTTTAGCCATGTGGACACAAACCACACCATGACTGGCTTAAAGGCCAGAGGATAGGTCCTCTCTTATTTTATTTTCTTGTATAGATGTCATCTTCTTGCCTGCATTGCTTTGTCTGCCCTATTTAGGACTGTAAATTCTTTGGAACGAAGCAACCTTTTAATACGTTTTTGAATGATGCCTGAGACAATGGGATGCCAGCCTTTGCTGGTGGTTGACTTTACTACTGAAAGGCCCATTAAGAAAAAAAAACAAAACCAAACAAACAAACAAAACAAAACAACAAACAAACAAACCAACCAAACAACAACAACAACAACAAAAGACTATTCATCTCTCCAAACAGCTCTCAGTTATTCTTCTCTTTAATCCATCCATGTCAACAGCATAACTTCATACTGTAGTGGGGGTTTACAGCTGTCAGAATTTCCAGTCTCAGGACTGCAGCATGTGTTAACTCTCACAGGAACATGGATTTTGTTTGAATACACAGCAACAGGGACTGAGAAGACAAGGAAATTGTCTCTGGTGATCTCCCGCCACCACCGGAAACATCCTTGTAGCTCAGTCCCTTGACTATCCTACACCATGTAGATCTCACAGGGCTTTTTGTGGTGGCCTCACACCACTAGCAGCCCAAAAAGACCCACATTCAGAGAAAAGTGTAAAAGCCTTTGTTTGGGACCAGACTAACTGTTGCTGACCCCAGGTCAGGACAGCAGTGTGGTTAGTGTCCTGGTAGAAAGGCAATATTAAAACCAGGCATTTGCTACTTGCCTCGAATTGCCTCTCCTATTGTTTCTTTGCCAGCCTCAGAAATAGCTTATTGAGATATTCAGCTGAAGAGATGGGGAAACTAAAAATCTAGAGAAAAAAACTCTATCACTAATAAAAAAGAGAAACAACAGGTCAGGTCTTTTTCAAACCTGTTCTTAACCAGACTGATTTTAAGCATCACTGTTATTGACTGTTTCCTCTCAAGCTCTCCTGTCTCAGGAGGCCTTAGATTCCCCATTACTCTAGCTGCCTTGCTAGAGAGGCAAAAAGAGAAAAACATTTTTTCTTTGTCATCCATTTCTCATAGGTCTGGTTTTTCCAAACATACATCTCTAGAAGTGAGCCCAGTCACTAGAAGTGTCTTGCATAATCAGGAGAAGGAAAGATATTACAGATTTCTTCCTATATATAACAACCTTGCCTAAGAGACAGTGTTCCTCATTCGCTAGATGTGGCACTTTGGGCCAAGGTTTAGTGGTCATGGTAGTGCTGGGTTAATGGTTAGACTTGATGATCTTAGAGGTCTTTTCCAACCTTAATGATTCTATGATGCTATGATTCTATGACCCTTTGTGGTACCCATGTTAGCAGGTGATGGCAGTGGGTAGGTACAGCTCTGACCAGTAAGGGATCTTGGTCAGCACAAGGGCATACAAGGACTACAAGCCTTGCTGGGCATCAAGAAGCAGTGGCTTTATGCCATGTGTGGAGGAACAGTACTTGTTACCCAGCATAGGCATGGTGGAAGTTTCCCATGGCACTGCAGAGCAGGAGCATTAGGAGTCTTCTGTCCTCACCAGGACCTCTGATGTACCCTCAGAAGTGATCTCATGGGGCAGTGCAGGCACAGTTTGGGAGAACCTGAAAGACTTGTTTGTGTTTTTAGCCAGAGGTGCCAATCCACCTGCATATCTCTCAGCAGCTACAGAGCATCCATCAGCTCCAGATCAGAGAGTTCTTTGGCACTGCCTATTACATTGCTCTTTTGTTTTCATTAATCACATTGAAATGTCAATTTGCACCCTGTTTGAGAACTCTCTGTTGCACAAATCAGTTTATCTGCTCAGGATCTCCCCACTGTAACATACTGGCAAAGCAAACGCAAGCAGCCTGTATTTTTACCTCAAATGCTCTTCTTCATATTTAGCTGAATAACTCCTGAGTTGCCCTAGGAGATTTTTTAAAGATTTTGAAGAGTTGTGTATAACTCCTGATGTTCAGATTGCTTTGTTATGTTTTCCAAACAAAATAATATTGTCAGAGTGAGTTAGTTTTGCCCAATGGGTGCCAGCAACTTTTAAGTAACACAGCACTATTACTTTCTATAGGCTATGATTTATCTGATGCTCTCCAGATGAACTTGTTCAGGAGTTCCAGGGTCAATCACACAAAATGCTCACCCCTCTGAGTTCCCGTAAGAAGCTCCAAGCTCTTCAATAACAGATCCTAAGAACAACCCTTACATGTTAAATTCTATTTTGACAAAGTCTAATATCTAATTACAACACAACAGAAAAACAGTGACAACCAGTGTTCATGAAAGGGCTACATTTTCTTGCTGAGCAAGGTTATGTTGGATCACACTGGGAGACCAATGAATTGTGGCACTGAGCCATATTAACATCTCCCTATAAAAATTTTGCAAAGGGAAACTCCAGCGTGTTTCAACATGTCAAAAAACACTGTAGCTTTAAAATCAAATCCAGGACACCTGTAATCATAAAAGAGATTGAAATGAAAATTTCTGGCATATGGAGACAGTCAGCTATGGAGAAGTGCCCTCTCCTTTTCCTTACACTGAGGTATTCCAGTCCTTTTCTCCACATCCTGCTCTGTGCTCTGGCCTCTGCTCCACAGACCATACCTGCGTCTTATTACTTCAAAAGATCTGGTGTGCTAAACTCTCACCCCATTTTTTAAACTGTTGCTGCCAAAGCCTTAGCAATATCTCATTTACCTCTTGTTTTCCTTACGCTTCTCTCTGTGTACCCTGCTTCTTCCTGCCCTGTGCCTCACTATTATATGAGGAAGCATTATGTCTTTCCCTTTGCACCTATTATTTGCAGCCTGGTAAACTCTCCCAGGGAAAGGAGTTTGTGGGGAAAATGACAAAGCTGTTTTCTCAGGGACAATGTGTGGTTGATAGGAGCCTAGAATGGCCAATGATGCCCTCAAGATCTAGTGTCCTGGACACCCTGGCCATGGAGCTTGTGAGACCGGACTAGTCATGAGTGATGGAAACTCTTGGACTTTCAAGGTGTCATCTGAGGGTGGCTCAAGAGTTGGGCGGCTCTTTGACTGGTGGACTTGGATCATTCCACAAATCTGCTAGCAACACATAGCCCACGTTGCAGCCCTGAGTGCTCAGACTCTTCCCATCCCTTCCAGCCCCTGCCTTCCTTAGCAAGCACAACCGTTGCCCACAGCACAACCACAAACACAAAGCACATGGATAGAAAAAAAAAAACAATTATGCACTTAGGAAAAAGAAAAAAGTTGGCTTTTGCATACATCCACAATTCTGTTTATGTTCTTGCTTGAAATTCATGGTCAGACACTGTCAAAGTATTAAATCCAGAGATTTGAAATAAAACTTTTCTTTCCTTCCTTTTTTTTTTTATTTTTCCAAAAAAAAAAAAGTTACCTGGAATACTTTCTTGTTGGCATCTGTTTAAAGCCATTCTCTCAAGCATGTTACCATAGGCAGCTTTTCTAACTGCTTGCACATTAGGGTGATTAAGGAACAAACAAACACAGGGTATATTTAATAACTCTTCTTGCCTATCTTTCCTTCCTCTATGTAGGTAACATTTTTTATATTCACTCTGTGAAGTTTTGTGCTGGCTGGTAAATAAGCAGCCAGGATAAAATATCCTACAGCTTGGATGTGCTTTACCTTGCAGTTCTGAATACACTTCAGGTGGATGAGATGCTTTTTCTTAAACAGTGAATGAAGAACTTCATTCAGCCTTCATACACTCCACTGGCTGGAACTTCCCAGACAGTGACAGGACCAATATCTACATTCATTTCAGTCATTTTCTCTCATCATTCACCGCATATTTTACATACTGGGAATGACCTGAGCATATGCTAGTCACACTGACCTCACATGGAGCTGATATATTCTTCCCACTGTGGTGCCAATGTGTTGAATGGCTCCAGCTACAACTGAATCCCAAGCTATACTTCAGCATGCTGGCGAAACAGCAACATACTCAGGCTGAAGATATAGGCCAGGACCTACTTGCTGATGATTCACTTGAAAGGTGCACCAGATTTGAGCCATAAAGAATATGTTATTTTCTGCCCAAGTCTCTATAGCAGCAGGCCTTTGGCATGACGACAGAGTGTTATGATCAAAGGGCAGTGTCTTGCCAAACAGAATGCACGCCTGTTATGATCCTTGCCAGACTCTCATACCACATCAAGCTCGTGTCATTGCCTGGGTTTGCAGAGCTCTGAGCTGGGCTGTTAGTGTATTTGGGGAAGTACAATGGTTTTGGACTCCTGCTCATCAGATATATTTCCATAGCTTAGTGTCAGCACTTACTGAAGAAGAAGCAATAATGAGATTACGGCATTTCTTAGATATTTTTTACCCAGATAAAAAGCACCTCTTAATAGTATAAGACGCACTTGGCACTCCTAACTCTTGCCTAACTATGCATTACTCTCATACTCTCTGCTCAGGTTCTTTGCATATCACATCGGATCTTGCTTCCATCTGACCTTAATTTTGCCAAGCTTTAATAATCTGGGCTAAACCTTTTATGTGTTTTGTATATCTGGTTTATCTTGAATAGAATAATTACTTTCCTATTCAAAACATTTTAGACAAACTTACCAGTTTCTGTGATCCTAGGAATCTAGGAATATTGTTTTGTTCATGTTAAGGAAAAAAAAAACAAAACAAACCCAAACTATTTTTTATTTGAAATTCTTAACTACCTATACTTTGGGGCAGAGACTTCAGATTTGGAGACAGAGGATGGAGAGGTAAGTAGTTCATCAGTAATCCCCATAAAAGCACTGCCCAAAGTTGGTTGCGTCTTAGCAAAGCAGCAGTTTAATTCCATACAGAGATTTCTGCAGTCTCAGCAGTCATGTTCCCCAAAGACCCCACCTGAAGCAGCTCAAGCCAGGGAAGCTCAGCTGGAGTCAGAGCAAGACCTTTCCCAGCAGTGCAGCTCAGCACCAGCTGCAGCTTGAGCATTAGAAATGAGAATGAAAGTAGAAAACATCTCCCATCTGTGCTCCAAACAACTCAACTACTGGACCCAGCCTGCCTGGAGAAGACTAATTTGTAGTCAAACAGGATAAAAATTAGAGCTGGGGGTATATGCTGGACCAAAGACTGTAGGAAGGGGTGAGCAGATTAGCATGGATAGAGGTTGGCAAGGAGTGGGTGCAGAGACTAGTTGGGACAAGAAGCTATGGCTGAGTGACTAGGGCTGCAGAAGGGAAAAATAAAGCTTCACTCTCCATCAGCACAGTAAGGGCTGAAACCTTGTCTTCTCAGATATATTTTCTACCTGCTCCCAAGCTCCTTTTGGGTTGTTCTAGGTTTTGCCTCAAGTGCCCGTGGCACTGCTAAGAGTGAGAAATCCTTCTCTCTCCCCTTGGCCTATGCTAGGAGCTCTCCCTCTAAGGCTCTGTTAAATGCTGACAGATAAGAAGCTGATGGATGAGAGCCAGCAGCCAGGGCTACCTGGAGTCAGTGATCCCTGGCATGCATCAGTCTACTTATGGTCTGGAAACAGTTTTCTATGACAGACAGGAACCATCTGAAAATCACTGCACTTGCAAGTCTTCCAAAGGAATCTCTGCTATAATTTTTATGTCTCCATAAGGCATTGTAAAATCCTACCTTTATTTCTATTCTCTTCCTCATAAGCCATTTTCTTACAGGTTTGCAAGACCTTTTTGATCAGTTATAGATATTTGATCAAAAAGATACTCTAGCCAATTAAAAAAAATATGCATGTGTATTTAAATCTATTGGAATGACCTCTTTTCTTTGTGATTCTACCAGTCATTCAAGAACAGACTTGAGAGACCTCAATTCACGTTTTAATGGCTAGTCTTTTCAGTGTGCTCTCCCAGTAAGAAGGTAAACAATACTGTGGTTTCAGAGGAGCTGGCATCAAAGGACGAGATCTTCCATATTTCTCCTGTACTGCAGCACAAGACAGACATATGGCAATAATTACTTAAAAACTACGCAGGAGTGACTACAGACATGACAGCTGTTATCTTAGATAAACGCTTGATATTTGCTAATTTCAAACCAAAATATGTAACAGTTAGACTTTTTGGATGAGTCATATGGAGGTAAAAGGCATCGGCCTTATCTCAAAGTCTTTTATGCAAAGTGGTTAAAAACTGTGTCCTAGTAACACCTCTATAAACCCCACAAAAGGGGTAAACTTCAGAGACTTTATTCAGTACAATGATTATGCAACAATCATACTAAGCCTATTAAAAATGTATTTTATATTTTCTAGTAAGTCTGACACCTGTTCTCCTACATACAGGGAAATATTTCTCACAAATGTTGGATTTTATAGGCATGTGAGACCTCAGTTAAAACTGGCATGAGTGCTCTGATGCCAGGTAATGTCACTTTCCTGAAGTGGTTGATGTGGGAGGGGAACTCTGGAGATCACCTTGTCCAATGCCCATGCTCAAGCAGAGTCAGCTAGGGCAGGTTGCCTAACACTACGTCCAGTCAGGTTTTGAATATCTCTAAGCCTGGAGACTCTACAATTTGTCTTGGCAACCTATGCCAGTTCCAGTTACCCGCACAGTAAAAAAGTGTTTTCTGATGTTCACATGGGACCTCCTGTGATCAGTTTGTGTCATTGCCTCTGGTCTTGTCACTGGGCACCACTAAAAAAAGTCTGGCTCCATCTTCTTTACACCCATCAGATATTTATAAATATTGATGAGATCCCCCTGAGCCTTCTGTTCTCCAAGTTGAACAGTCACAGATCTCTCAGCCTTTCTTCATCTGTCAGATGCTCCACATTCATGATCATCTTAGTGGACTTTCGTTGGTAACACTCCAGTATGTCCATGTATCTCTTGTACTGGAGAGCTCAGACCTGAACCCAGCACTCCAGGTGTAGTGTCACCACTGCTGAGGAGAGGGGAAAGATCACCTCCCTCAACCTGTTGATAACATTTTTCCTCTTCCATTATCACAAAAGACAATGCTTGACAGTTGCCACTAAACATGGTAGCTAACATGATATTCTGTCCTGTAGGCTGTCAGTCCATAGTTTGTCCATTAGGTTGTCCCATATGCTAGAGGAGAATGTATGCAGTGGGTACACTGAGTAGCCTTCATTTCAATCTACTTGTCAAATACATCACATGATGTAACATAGAGACACAGCCAGCAAAAGTTGTGAGAAGCTATGGAAACTGAGAATGAAAATTATTTTTGGCATAGAGTTCTTGAATTCAGTCTTTGCTTTTACCTGGACAAAAGAAATTTGGGGGTTTATCTCGCTGTGATCTCTTCCAGCCTGCAACTATGACAGGCAATACTTTTCCTCTCCTCATCTCTCCTCTTTGTATGACCCAGCTGAGAGATGCTGTCAACAAAAGCTCATGGACTGAAGCTGAGGTGACCCAGGAAGAAAGGAAATAGTTAGACAGAGAAAGGCTTTCTGATTATATAAAAAAGCTTTCCCTTAGTGACGAAATTAAGGCCTTTACATGCACATCTGAATAAAGGATTTTTTTTTTATTGGCTGATGATGAAGACACAAACAAACACATCCCCCTAAATCATTTAGAAAACACAAGTGGGAAGGATCTGGCACTGTCAGAGTCTTGTTTCCAAAACTAGAGAGGAAAGTACAGCATTTTGGAAAGAAAGATTTACTGTGGTTTTCATCAACAAATATTTTTATATTCCGGACTTTGGGATGGACAGAAAGGACTGATCTAGCAAGAGCTGATGCCAGTGCCCAGAAATGGGACATGCTCTGAGGTAGCATAAAGCAGACAGCAAGAGGGAAGATCTCAGGATTTTACCAACAGAGGGCAATGGTGGCCCAGGGCTGGCTGCCCAGGATGGCACATGGTGGACATACTTCACTGTGCACCCACCGGGGAGATGGTTGTCAAAACAGGGTGACTCAACCACCTCTTGCTCTCTCCAGAACAGCAGAAAAAGGTTTCCTGGAAACACAGTCATTAGGAGGACCATATTAGCCTGCAGCAGAACTGTATATGCTGATGTCCTAGCTGAATTTGAGCATACAAGTGGCATGTACCACCTCCAAACAGCAGCATGTACCACCTTCATCCTCCTGCATGTTAGCTGGTAGGTCATGGGTAAAGTCTGCATTAGCTTGGCAAAGTCTTCAGGAGATGGAATGTTCTTCCATCCAACTGCACAACAGGGTCACCACAGGAAGCCAGTCAACCACTACCTGCACAGCATACAAACTTCCAAGTGAGGTTGCTCTGCATGGGGTCGATATCAGAGGGTTTATCATAGTTCAGCACTTCCTGGAAAGCATCTCCCACTGCTTGGATGCTCTGCAGTGGAGCTGGCTGGCAGAGCTGGTGGGAGAGGCAAGCATGTAACCTTGCAGCCCCAACCCTGTGCCTAGTGGCTATCTGATATATCCTTCTCAGCCTTGCCTTTGCCAGTGCTACTCCATGGGACATCACAACAGAGACTACTTTGTCTGGAAGCATGAGCATGACCCTGGCTGTCAATGAGCTGAACAAGGCAGCATCCAGACCCATGTGGCAATGCCAAATGATGATCCAGGAAAGCTTAACAGGGAAAGTCTGTGCTTTGGAGGCACTCTGACCATCCAGCCAATTCAGTGCAGTGCAGAGGTGCATTATTTTCTCATAAAGGCCATAGCAGCTTTTATTTTCCCTTGTGAGCACAGATCAGATAGGAAACAAATAGTTTATTTAACTATTTGTTAATTGTGCTGTAAGATAAAGGGTGATTTGAACATCATAATAACCAGAAGAAACAATGGAGAGGCTGAGAGAGGTAAACCAGCCCTGCTAGTACTTCCCCATCTTGTTTTGTAGAGTGACATTGAACAGAAACTGAGAGATGAGTTTGGTTATCCATCCATGCAGGGCAACCTTGCCAACACTTTTTGTGATCACACAAGCTGCCTGACACCATGATCTGAGCTCAGATAATTATCCCATTACCCCTCTCCCTTTTCTAGGAGTGTCTCTTGCAAAATGGCCTGAGAATTTCAGAACTGATTTGAAATGTGATCTTTGTACCATGGATCTGATAGCACCTGTTTCCTGGGTGTCCATATTTGAGCTAGCTAGGAAGTGTCTTGGAGGATTCTTTGATGCAGAAAATTTCTCTCCCTGAAAGCTAAATGCTCTGCAAAACAGGGAGATTTTGAGGAGTCATGTCATCATACCTTCCAGATGGAGTTTTGTTTCTACATTTTCTAAATGTTGTTATCAGAACTTTTTAACATTATTTTTTCCCTAGAATTTTGCATGATGCGAAATTTCAGTGCATTTGCTTTCAGTTCTGTAATGGGACAATGTACTTTTTCAGAGGAAACTCTGATTTTTGACCTGTGATCTAGGTACAGTGGTGCTTTCAACTGAAGCAACCCAGAGCACTGGGCACTGAGAGCTCACATCTGGGTGCTGTTTGCATTTGGATTGGTTTCCTGATCAGTTTGCAGTGTGGAGATCAAATTATTCAAAGACTACCACTGTTTTTCCCTCAATTTCCCATACATTCTTGCTTCTAAGCTCCTCGCTTCTTCTGTGCCAGAAAATATCTAGAGCAAAAACACATAAGGTTGGCATTTGAGAGTTAAACCATATGCATTTTACAACCATCCCAGTCCAATTCCACAACACAGTCAAAAGTGCTATCTGGGAAAGCATCCTCCAGGTGCCAATTTGCTGGAAAAGCAACTTTATTTATGACACCATCAGCATGAGGGGCCTATTCTGTACCACTGTCACTGAAATGATTTAGTAGTTTCCAACTTGCCTTCCTGTTAGCTTGACAACAACAGTGTTTACCTATTTGAAATGGAAATCTTTTCTGCTTGATGCGCTTGCATTCTGCACCGTGTGTAATAATGTATAGAAGAACCTGCACTTAGAACCACAGCTCTTCTGGCTTGGCAGCATCTCACACTCACTTTGCACAGATGTTAATTACTGCCATGGGCAAAGTGCAGGTCAGGAAAGGTTGACTCTGCAAACGATATGATATTCTTCCATATTTTCTGAAATAGTTCTCTGTGTGTCATTTCTGTGCTTTTGAGAAGTAAAATTACATTTTCTTCTACTTCCTAGACCTCATGGAAGTCAGGCCAGGACTTGCTTGTCATCTACATATCACAGCAGAGGCCCCACTGTTGGTGTGTTGCTCCCACCAGTGCAGGCTGCATGCCCTCAGAAACAACAGCATGAGGTCATGAGCTCAGTGCACCTGCTGCCCTGTGTGGGAATGGGGGTGGGAATGAGGGCTCCAACCGTGGTGGTTGTGCTGTGTGAGGAGGCAAGCATGCCAGCTTCTGCTCCACCTCACGGGGTGGGGGATTATGGGCACAGAAATTATCATTTCAGTAACCTGCTCTTTACTATCTGTGTTACCACAGCATCTAAAGGCTACAGCCACAGAGTACAGACTACTTGTGCAAGGAAAAGTACATTCCTTTTTCTTATAAGCTAAGAGCACATGGTTGCTGTTTATGTAAGATTTGCAAGCCAGGAAGTCTCGAGATATTATTTTAATTGAGTCTTTCTTAGAGGAGAATCCTTTTTTGATCATGAAGCAGTAATACTTCTGCTTTGCTAGGTAAATCAACCCAGAACTTCACTGTCCTCAGTGCAAATGTTTTATTATGACCCACCCTAATGGTATCCTGGTCTGGGTTTCAGAATCACAGAATCAAAGAACAGTTTAGATTGGAAGCATCTTTAAAGGTCATCTAGTCCAACCCCCCTTCAATGAGCAGGGACATCTTTAACTAGAGCAGGTTTCTCAGACCCCTGTCCAACCTGACCTTGAATGTTTCCAGGGATGGGGCTTCTACCACCTCTCTGGCCAGCCTGTTCCATAAATAAGACATCTTCATGAGATGCTCTGTTTTCCAATATATTAGGAGTTATTGCATGGCAACCTACCTTCTAAGAATAAAACAAATGCTTTCCTGGGCAAAGCAAACCTGACTCTCCATGTGGTCTGTGTATAAGGCCCCTGTTGCTCAGTAACCCTTGCAATCTATGGAGCTGGGGGTTAGCATGACACACAAGCTCAGAGTGTCAAATCCTGACCTCTGCCCTTGGCAGGCATGAAGAACAGCCAAACATCTCCATCTTTTGCAGGCCCTCCACCCAGTAGACACCATGTGAGCCATGAGCCTTGTTCCCTGCACTGCTTGTTGGCAATTTCGTGGCTGCCCAGATACACCACCTGCCTCACAGGCAGAGCCCATGAATCTGCCTCTTTTTGGCCTTTACCCATCACTGTATTTTCCAGCTCTGATCCTTGATGGGGAATGGCAGCCATCAGCAGAGTGGCTGCATCCAGGAGCATCCAAGATGTTCTACTGACACTTTCGTTTGGAATAAGGAATGAAGGTGAATGGTAGCTGGTTGACTGAAGATGCCACCATGTTAACAAATATTTCAGATGAGTTGACTTTAAAAGAAGCTGTGCAGCTGGAATGGATGACTAAAGAAGTCAAATGGCAGTCAAATCAATCTCCTTGCTGGGACTGGCATCCTAGAGAAAAAGTCAATTTCAGAGGCTGTGGAAAGACTGAAAGTCTAGAAAAGAGAGATACCATCATGCTGTATCATGAAAATGAAAGGACTCCAGTCTCTGGCTCTGTAGGATGAAGCACCCACAGACGAATCCTTTCCCAGGAGAGGCTTTCTGCTCTGATGACCAATGCACACCATAGACAGGTATCCTGGTGACTCTTGCCAGCTTTGCTGCAGATTTGGGTGTAATGGTGTAATCTAGAAGGAGGAAATAATATTTCACTGGAATCCTTTTAATTCTGCTAATATCAAAATTCAAGAATAGTAATTATGATCCACCACAGAGAAATCACTGAGACAACAGACACAGAGAGCAAAATTCATGCTCTGGTCCAGCCCATCGCAAACAGCCCTTTAAGCAAAGTGGTCTCCTCCTGCCTTCAGGCCAGTTAAGACTCTGATGTCAGGGGTGCCTGATATATAACCTATTGTGGTAAACTAGTTCTTACCATTTACATAAATGCTCTTGGATGGGAGAGTGGTGCAATAAACACCCACACAGTGCTGTAGTGCAGATGGGATTTTATGCTTCCTCCACAGGACTTCCTCTAACTAGAGGCTCTTGTCCTGGTACCACCTGCATTATTCATTTCCTGTAGTAATCAAAAGAGCAGAGGCTGCTGGTTCTAGCAACTTTGTTTAACTCTGTGAGGAGGAAGATTTTTGGTAGGGAGAACCTTGAGATCTCTGCTTTTGCTAATTTAAAAAAAAAAAAAAAAAGGTTTACTATCCCAAATCCACACTGTGAGCACTGAAAGTCTGGGGTACATTTTGTGTGTCTTCATCACTGAACAGGACAGCCATCACTAAAGGCTAGGAGTGGACACCTTCTGTTTCACAGTTGGCAGAGCTGGGATTTCTGAATGACAGAGCCCTATCTCAGGTGGAAATTACCTGAAATACTGAATTATTTGTAGATGCTGCAGAACTTGTCCCCAGTTACCAAACAAATGAAATGACTCACAATCCGGGTGTTACACAGCTGGCTTCTCAGAGACCTGCTTTTAGTGCACAAGTCACATTATAAGACACTGAGATCACAGGATCAGACACCAAGGGCTATCATGTGAAGCCTTCTAGACTAAACCACGAGGTTGTGTAAGTCAGGGGCACTCCACTGATGGAAATGAAATCTCACTGACTTGCTCTGAAGAGCTGAAATTACTGCCCTGCAGCAGTCAACACATAATAGTTCAGGAGGAGGATGTAGAGAACAATATATTATGAAGCTGCAGTCATTTTGTTGCTCAGTTGCTTCTTGCCACATGCCCAGAACCAGTTCTGATGACCCTTTAAGCTGGGCTGAGCACGGCTGGAGATGGAGTGGCACAGTAGCTCTCAGCCAGTCACACTTTTCGTCTGCCCCTGGAGGCAAGGGAATGTACAGCAGCAGCCCAGCCAGATGGAGATAACTCTTACGGGTGTCCTGTGGTAGCCCCACAAAGCCAGCCATGTCTCAGGGAGGAGATGAGGGTGTACTATGCACCAGACACACACCCCTCATATTGCTGCACATGCCTGTGTCTGCAAGGAGGGCAGCAGCATTTCTGTAAAACCTGCCTCAACAGTTTTGAAACAGTCAGGGATTCTAATCTCCAGGTGGTTTAAAGGCAGTAAATGCCACTCAGATGCCATGTGTTCTTTTCGATAGGGCCGATTTCTAGCAGTGAGGACAACAGATCACAGCTAACAAAACCCCATCCTCATCAGCATGCCTGCAGCCCGTTTAGGCAATGGCACTGTCCATGCAAGAGATAAATGTGGCATTTCCCAACCTGTGCTTCCCAGACTGAGCTGGGCTACAAGCACATGCTGAATGCACTGACTTTCCCAGCCCTTTGATCCGAAGGAGTGCTTCTCTGTGTACTGCTCCCTGGACTCACAGACCACCTCCAGTCCCTAAACCGTCCCTGCTGTCTTCATTGACAGGACACCAAAAAAAAAAAAAAAAAAAAAAAGACTCTGAAGACTCTGTGGATCAGCATGCTTCAAAAATGGAAGTGCCCAAAAAATGGCTGCTCAGACAATTCTCCCTGTGCAGCTCTTTCAGATTACACCCAGGCATCACATACACTGTAAGATTAGAAGAAGGAGGATCTTTCCTGAATTTGGCTCTTTTTTGTGAATAGGGGATTTCTTCCATCCCAAGAGACTGGGGAAAGGTGTTTGCTGTAGCTACATCCACTCTGCAGTGTAAAATAGACCAGACACAGTTCTCTAGCTCAAAGGCATGTCTCCATGGATGAAATGTTGAAAATCCTGGCCCCTCTCCCACTCCCCGCTTTGGATGAGTGACCACATCCAAACTAGCCCCTGGGAGCAGCCTTTGTTAGGTATCATTCTTGGGAGACCGGTAGCTTGCACAGACTAGAAAGTGTAAGGGCAGCCACGAAGTCAGACCTTCAATCTGTGCCCTGTCCCAGCCTGCTGGAGCAGACAGAGGCTGTGGATCTCTGTTGTCCCAACCTTGGGACTGGTGGAGACATCATGCACCATATTCAGGAATTTTATTCTGAGCTTTCTAATAGACTTGGATACCTGGTGCTGGTATCCTAAATCCAAAAGAGCAATGCAGTGGTTCTTCAGCTACGTGGAGATTACACCAACGTCTCTCCGTGACCTCTCTCCATGAGATAGGGCTGGCAGTTTCACTCATGTGGGTGAACCACCTGTGATCCCATAGCCCTCTTATGGTTGGCTTTATGCCCTGATGTAATTTTATGAAAGAAGGAATAAAAAGTTAAAAAGAAGCTTAAGCAAAATTCTTGTCCTCATCCCAATATCCAAAACTCCCAAGAAACATTCTCCTAGAATCTAAAGAAAAAAAAAAAAAAAAAAAAAGCCTAAAAGATTATAAACCTTCAAATCTGAATTTTGGCTGTAAGAAGGCCAAAAGCTATCCAGGCTGGAGCAGTTGGGAAGCCCTGCAGCCCTCAGAAAAAACAGCACAAAGCTCACATTCTCTCTACTGTACCGGAGCTGTCTTTTGACACTGTTTTCAGGAACTTGCCAGCTCATTTTCTAACTTGTTTGTGAGACATCAACAGCCTCAAATTACAGCAGTCTGAACAGCCCAGTAAATATTTACACAAACCTGCTGGTGATGGTTTGAGCTGACATGCATTACCTTTTGTGTTGGGGGGAGGCTATATTTACAGCCAACCAGCTAATGAACATGATCCCAGCCATGGTTTAATACAGATGGCTCTTTCAGCATTTGCGGCTTTCAACTTACAGGGAGCACAAACTTCAATAGCCTTCGTTAGAAGGATTGGTCTTAGCTCTCTCGGTTTTGTTTACAACCAGTCTCTCTTTGTGCAGTCAAGGCTTGACTAACATTCAGCTGCTTGCATCCAGCAATGCATTTGTGAAGGACAGGGGTTGTTGCGGATCTTTTTTATTATTTTATTTTCTCTTTTTTTTTTTCTTTCTTATTTTCTTTTCTCCCTTTCCTTTCCTTTCCTTTCCTTTCCTTTCCTTTCCTTTCCTTTCCTTTCCTTTCCTTTCCTTT
>JAAGNO010002526.1:162284-194173 GCA_033439905.1 Ceryle rudis
TTCCTCTTTCTTTTCTTTTTTTTTCTTTTTTTTTCTTTTCTTTTCTTTTCTTTTCTTTTCTTTTCTTTTCTTTTCTTTTTTCTTTTTCTCTTCTTTTTTTTTTTTTGAATTTACAATACAAGCAATTTTGAAATGCAGATTTATTTTCATTGAAGTGGCATTTCTCCAGGCTGTCTCCCAGAGACCCACCACAGCTGGAGACTGCCGTGGAGGGAGTGTGGAAGGCAGCAGGAAGCAGCAGCCGTCTGTGGGATATGGCTGTGGGACTTGGTGGAGGATGAGAAGCCCCGTTCCAGCTGCCACTTAGACCAGTCACCCACCCCTTTTTAGGGCCACCCCTCAGAGACACATTTTATCGGTTTCCAGGTCTCTCTGTCAGTTCTAGCTGAATTCCATATTTCCCAAGGGAAGATGACTAAGGAGCTTGTACACTTTTGTATTTTCTTTATTAGGTGTCATCTAAATCACTGGCTGAAGATCCCTCAGATTTTTGCAGCTCTACATAAAAGAAATAATTTTAATAAGATGGAAAGCTAGGGTGTGAGGAAACTAATGAAGGAAATTTAGACTCTCATTCTGATAATTAATTGTCTATGGCTGGCTATGCTAGAGGCACAGAAAAACTTTTTTTTCCCTGACATCATAACTATGAAACCCTAGAATGTAAGAAGCTCACTAAATCAAGACTACCTGTATTCAGAGAGTCAACATGCCCAGTGTAGGCACTTTGACAAATTCTCAGAGTTGAGATAAACTAAATTTTAGACCAGACTAATGCCACAGTAGTAAACACACTCCTCTAAAACTAAATGCAGATGAGGAATTCTGACTGATGTTACATAGCTGACCTTGAAAAAAAATCTTGTATCATGAAGGGATGTTATGTGCTGATGAAATCCAATGTGGTATACAAAATCCCACCAAACCAAAGACAAAAGTCAGTTTTCAAATCACAGCATTCATGCAGAGACCTCTCTTGGCAGTAGGTCTGATAAAGTTCAGAAAATCTATTTGTTCCAAGTATCTTTCCTGGGGTAGAAGAAAGGTACCAGCATCCTAAGATACTGTATCTGGCCTTTGTAAGCTTGGGAATGGAAGTTCCTTCACACTTCTGGTGAAAATACAATAAACAGATAGCTCAGACAGATCTGTGAGTGCATATAGCTGATTTGGAATAATTAATGGAAAAGATGTTCTTCCCTGCAGGAGAAGAAATAACCAATTCTCAAAAGTGTGGTTGTTCTTTACCTCTAAAACTAGAAGCTCTTAAAAATGAAAGTATCGCCATTTCATTGCTATCATGGGATGAGAGCACCTGACATCCCCAGTGGTGGAGCAAGATCCCATGGAATTGGCAACTGCCCCTTAGTTTTGGAGGAAAGACATAGAAAGGGCAGGTAACACAGGGTGTGGAAGAGAACTGGATTTCAGTCTACCCTTTCTGATTAAAGTCGGTTCTGTTCTTTTAAGCTTTACACTGGACCAGACTCCAATATCTATACTGAACTCTTTGCTGCCTCAAATCTCTTCCTGGGATGGTTGCACAGGATGAGTATTAAAGCTCAAAGAAGTAGTACCATTTAGTTAATGTTTGCAGAGAAGAAAAGCCTTGAAAACAACAAAGCTGCTAAGTAGTCTTTTAAAAAAAAATTTGTTATTAGAATAAACACAGTTTGTCAGGTGCTGTTCACAAAATAACACAGTTGCTGGCAAATATCCTAAACCAAAATTTTTGTGAAGAATTTTTTTTCAGATTGGTATACTTTCAGTGGAAGATCTGGAGTTTAATATTCTGGTAAATTTACAGAAAGGAAAAAGGTTGATTAAAACAAAATATCATCAAACTTTGTAAGGAAACTATTGGTCCCAAATGACATTGGTTATTTTTTCCCATCTTTGCTTGCTCACAAATGTTCGGCTTCATGTTTTCATTTACCTTGGTTAGGAAACACCAACTCCTGAGATTTCTCATAGGATAAGAAACATGTCTTTGGGCCAGACCTCCTACAGCTACATGTGTTTATGTATTAGACTGCCTGCTTCACATATCTCTCTGCCCTTTGTATGTTATTTGTCTGCTTCAATTATAAATACTCCAGGATAGACAACTTATCACTGTGTACATCTGCCTGACACTTGCCACACTCTTTTTCTTGCCTCTAAATGTTCTTCCACAACAGTAATAATTCAATGATACATGAGAATAAAGTCTCTCTGAAAGGAAAGTATGTGGTCCTGGGAGACCATGTCATTTATGTTCATTTCTGTTTGCTAAGAGGGAATTGATTCCTGGTTTTGGAAGGAAGTTGGTGATTGTGGCTGCTCATCCAAGTGTGGGATGGATGCTGGGATATCCTGGAAGAAGCCTTCAAACTGTTTTTGAAGGATTGCATCTGGTGAGACACTAACACAATGGAGTTATGGAGAGAAGAGCAGGGCGGTGGTAAAGAGACAGGATTGCACTAGAAGGTGCTCTTTCAGCATTTCTATTTCATTTAAACTCACTTAAAAAAAAAATATATATATAGTTTACCTTAAACGGTTGGACTAGATGATCCTTGTGGTCCCCTCCAACGTAGTATTCTATGATTCTGTGATTCTATGATTACGTCTCCATGGTTGTTTTTCTGCTTTTGTTGATGGTGTAACTGGATGAGAACTTCTCATTGTGCTTGGTTTTCTCAGATTTTGTTTTACTCAAGAAATGTCCCATTGTTTGAAATCTCTAACTAGCTGACTTTCTCCCACCTTTGGGGTTATAACAGAGGGTCTCTGTTCACTGTATATGAGACAACATCCTTCCCTGGACTCTCCCTTACACGGACTGCTTGTTGACCGCCCAGGCAGGCTAGGGCACACATGGGAGACATACCTGAGTATTCATTCAGGCTGTACGCAGACATGTCACTCAGATGTATTGATTTTAGAATGACAGAAGAAACTACTTGTGAACTGGAAAGTCCCCCCTCAGCCTTTGAAAGAGCACTGTGTTACTAGGCAAGCAGTTCCTGGCATAAGACTAAGCAGAAATTTACTGGGTTTGGACAATTCTAATACCTCATTCTAATGACATCAGACCCAATGCATGAGGTCTTCTTCAAGTGTTTCTGAAAGTGGGCAAAGGTCATAAAGGAGATAATGCATATCCTACAAGGACCTGTGCAAGGACCAACCTCAACCAGTGCAGGTTTGCTTCCACTCTGGTATTGCTATGGAGGGGCTGAGATCCAAACTTGCTACTCTGTTAGCCAGGTCTGGAAGAAGAAAAGGGAAAGAAATAAGACCTTTAAGCATCACTAAGAGCACTGTTGAGCCAGGCCACAGCCCAGCCTGTCCCACGCAGTAGAAAAGACAAACACATGGTGACTGAGTATCACATTTTTTCCGTGAACAGAATTGAATATTTATGCAGGGATATCATTACTCCTTCTTCTGATTACAGTTTTTCAGCATGTTATAAACTTCTGGAGTGGAAGAATTTTGGTCATTGTGTGAAAAAAAAAACCAAACCCTAAAGTATAATCAATGCATTGACAGAAAGATAAAATTCATGCAGGAGTAGGACAGGGTGTTGATACCTGTTAATCTATAAGCAAAGCAGCATCACTTAAAAGTCAAGGATACTTTGACAATTATTTTATTCTGCCACATAATCTCCTTCTACAGAATTTAGACAGAACTGCTTAAATTTTTTTATCAACTTTTTAATTCATCCTCTTCACCATGTACAAAACAAGCCACTGAAGAGGGAACATACTGAACCACAGCGATGACAATTCTGCTTTGGCTGTTGAAATGGACAACATGCCTGTCCCAGATGGCTTCAAAAAGAATACGTTCTGATTAAGGAGCAGTGGGAACATTTTCCAAGGACATTTGGGTGCCTTTTATAGATTTATAAGGCAGATGTTGCTCCTTAAAAGCATCTGCCTCCCAGACTGGGTTTTTCCCTATATTCAATCATACAGTAGGGGCTAAATTTCTGTGAAATGGTGACTCCTTCATGGTTCCATGTACATACTAAGCCCAGTTTCACCACCTTCACAGTGAACAATACTTTTATTGAAGAGATTATAAGGGGATTGTTGGCACCTCACCCCACAGAGGATCTGGGAAGGGGGGGGTGATAGGTAAGAGTGACATCTGGTAAGCAGGACTCTCCTGTAGTCATAAACAGTACCTAGGATCCATCTATTGACAGGAGAGGGACTGCTCAAAATTCCCTACCACTGTAACAGGATTGCTGTTTCTTACAAGATCCATTATCTTCTGTATCTGATTGCATGTGTCCTTAGTTCGAGATTAAGTAACTAGCCAGCAAACTAGCTATTGAAATGTGTGGATATTAAGTGCCACTGCAGAGTGTCTGGAGAAAGGTCTGCTGTGTGGCAGCAAGTACCCTGTTGAGAACACTTCTAGCACACAGATCACGAGGCTAAAGTGGTTCCTCAGAGGCTGCTTGGTATGCTAACCTGAGAGAACCTCTAAACAATGATGGGAAGCCAAGTCTGTCTTCTCATGAAGATACTTAACTCCTGTATGTCACAGTACTTCTATAGCTGCTCAGAGCATATAAATGTTGCTGTCTCTTTCTTCCTTGGACACATCAGCTTTTTGCTGTCTAGGGATTTACACTGAAGTGCAAAGCAGAAGGGGTCAGTCAGGGGTTGGAAATAACTTGCAAAGTCTTGTGAGCCCTGTAGGATCATCATGCAGTGGAGGAGGTCAGAGGGAACCAAATTGTAGCCAAAGGATCAGCTAGGCTGCAACTCCACATTGTCCAGCCTAAAGCAGCTCACACAGCTCTTAATGATGATGGAAGAGCGAGGTCTGGGGCTTCCTTGGTGCTGGAGCAGAGCCTGGGGTAGAATATGCCAAGTGAGGAAACTTCTCATCACCAGGGATCCTGCCTGCAGCCACCCTCACTGGGGTGGCCAAGGGACTGGAGAGCAGTGCAAGAGCATCATAGGAGTCAGCAACACGGCACATGTGGATTAGCTTGAGTTTTGGTGGTAGGAACCAAAGCACAAAAAATACAGAGTCACAGAGCAAATCAATTTGGAAGATGAGATAAAGATTTCCCATCCTGCCATCAAGGCACATTACCTTCCCATTTGTGTGCTTCAACTAGGAAAGCACCATTTGCAGAGCCCATCATTTGCAGTGCATCATGCACCAGCCTTTCATCTCCAGAATGTGGCTGTGCTTGCTGAGACTACTGAGAACTCACTGGTGAGACTTGGTGACGACAGCTTCCCGCAGGCGCTTGTCAGGCACATTGCTGTGTATTTATGAACATGACCATGGGTCTCGGCTCAGGAAGGACACAGAACTGCCATGACAGGAAAGCTTAGTGCTTGGCAGAGTGCACTGGACAGACTGAAGTAGCGTCTGTGGGTGCCCAGCTTCTGTCTGGCTGCTGCAATTTAGCAATCACTCCTGTTCTGAGTATCAAGCACGCTCACAGAGAGCCTCATACTGTTGAATTTCAAATAAACTGGGAGTGTCAACTCCCTCAAAAGAAGAAAGTGCAGTAAATATCATAGTTTTTCTACTCTAAAAGTTGCACAGAAAACCATGCAAGCATCTGTATTTAATCTGCACATCAGTCTGACAGACTGATTAAAACAAAAACAAAAAAAAACACCAAACCTAAAATGAATACCATTGCTTTGCCTGAAGAATGTTCATACGATCAAAGAGTCGATGTTTAAGTCAAGTGTAGGGATCAAATGATACCAAATTCCAGAGTATAATAAGCAGCTTGGGATGATCCAGTTTTATTTCTCCAGGAAAACTTTTTGTTCCCTTCCCAATCCTACTACCCAATCGGCAGAAAAAGATGTGCAGCTCCTTTCAGTGCTTCTTTACTCAGCAAGAGAGCAAATTTAGCTGTTTGATCCCGACTCAGAGCTACTGGGTTCACTCCCACTTCTGCAGAGACCTCCCTTGTGAGTTTGTGTTCTAGTTGGGCTTTGCAGCTGTGAGAGATGATGCCCTGCTGTGGTGCAATGCCACATTTCTAAGAAGCTGCATCCAATTCAGGAGCAGTGGGACTGGTTGTGCCTTGTGGATGCTGCTCTAGCACTCCCTGTGCCCTGTGGTACTGGGTCTGTTTTCTTTGTGCTATAGACACAACAGAGGGAAGTTGTGCAGAACAAGGCACAGCTCTACTGGGAGAGCAAACTGATTACCTTGTCGTGAACATTACTGTTTCTACATCTAAAAACCAGATGGATTTATACTTCCATGCCCCAGGGTGGCTCTGGGATAGTTTCTGAGGTTGTTGACTCTGAATGGTCCATTTCTGAATGGTCCATTTAAAACAGACACTTGGAATCTCCTACTATCCACATGCTCTAGCCAAGGCTAATGGTAGCTTGCAGTGGTTACCCATAGGATATGGCACTGTTCTTTTCCCAGAAAAATATTCCTTTACCTCTCCCAGCTTTTCATCCTTGCCTTACCTTCTACCCTTGCACATGCACAATTTCAAGTTAGAGAAATTTCAAAATTTCAAACAACAGGAAACACTACATGTGAAAACCAGTGCCTTCAAGGCATTGATGGAAACTGTTTATAGTACACCTTGCAGCTACCAGTGGTGGTGCTCGGTAAGCACAGAAAGTCTGGGGTCACACTCAGCCTGCTGTGCCAGCTGAAGGTTACTTTTTGCTCCTGTACAAGGCAAGTATCTTTTTTTTTTTTTTTGGCAGGGGGAATGCAGGGAGAACTGGGGAGAAGATGGGGGTGCCTACAGGAGTTTTTTCCTTGATAGTTGAATTTTACACACTTGAAGCAAGAAAGACAGTTTCTCTCGCAGTTCTACTTCTTACAAGCCATATCCCAGCCTTGTCCCCATATCCTTCCCACACCCTGTTGTTTCATGGGCACCTCTTAGGTTAAGACAGCATCCAAGGAGCTGACCTCAAAATGTGACTGCAAGAAGTTCACTATTTCTCTCTCTGCTCCTTTCAGTACCACCTCTCCATAGAATACAACCTCTGATCTTTCTGTCATAAATTCCTTTGGGCAGGAACAAACTCCTTTTCTTTCCACATCCTTGAACAACATGTGGACAGGGCCACCTGGGATGCAACACAAATAATGGAGGTTTCACTACCAGGGCAAGAAGGCAGAGTTTCTTTGAGCATTCAGGATCTCAGGTCTGGTCTTGCTATACCCAGTGAGCAGCTCAGAGCTGTGAATAAAACAAGATGACTTCTGCCAAAGGAACAGGAGGGGGAACTTGCTGAGTCCAGGGGATTCCCTTACCTTCCTGGACCTTCCTCCCCTCCTTTGTCCAGGCAGCAGCAGTACATTTTTATGAACTGGAGAAGTCCCAGGGCAGTCCAATCTCCAGCTCCTGCTGTCCCCATGGCTCAGCGTATGGTATGGAGGAGGAAGAGGTCATGGAGGGGAGAGAGCCATGGGCTGCTGACACACAAAATGCTGCAAATTTACATCCGCCCAGGGCTCACGAAAAGGAACTGCCCAAATCGGGAAGTTGGGCAATGTATGGAAACATGTTTCCCCTCCCTCCACGCTTCTGAAAAAAGTCATAACAACTTTTTATTTTTAAAGTTCTTCATTTTCTCCCTACTCTACCCAAGGCACCCCTTCCTCTCTAGGGAAGAAGTAGCAAGGTGTGTGGGAACTCTGCAACCTTGAAGCCACCAGAATAGGCTGAATTCAGGAAAGTCAGTCATCCCTCTCCTGCAGGATGCAGAGAGTAGAGAACTAAGCCCTGAGGCACTGCTCAGGGCTATGGTTCCCAGCACATATAAAAGCTACTCTTACCAGGCACAGTCAAACTGATGCTTATTAATGGCTTGAGTGAACAGTTCCATGCCATCTTCAAACATTTGTAATCCATCTTCCATGGAAAAAGAGCAATAGCTTTCCCAGGTGTCTGCAGGAGCAGGAATAGGGTCTGGTCAGAGCTGCATAAACCCACTTTCAAATTCCCATGTTGCTGGGTCTGGGGCAAAGTTTTTTCTCTTAGATCAATCCTGACTGGAGAAATCAGGGATTTATACGTGGACTTCTGACTACCATCATCATTATAACTGACCATAAAAAAATGAAGTCTCTCCCTTCCTCCCTGCCACCACCACAGTCACACTGTTGAATAGCTACAGGGATGGGAAAATTCCCATATGAAGGTATTTTACAGATGAGGAAAGACAGGACATTGAAAAGAGAAAGCTAAACCTGAGCCTTCTCTGTCAATTGTGCCATACTGGATGCCTCTTCTCATAGAGGTAAGGGGCGGGATGATTCCACTCCTGGGAGAAGACCAGGAACAGAAAACTAACAGGAGCAATAAACTGCTTTCAAGAGCATCAGCTGGTAAGATTTGAAAGTGAACATGGATCTTGCCTCCCTCTAAACCTCCAGGAACCTACCCCCCCAGACCTCAGTCCCTGCCCTCCATCCCAAGCAAACAACTGAGCTTTCCTGTGCAGTGAGTCACGGGATGGAGCACAATAGGGAACATGAAGCAATGAATCAGGAAACGTTTCATGTAAGATGAGGAGAGGAGGAAAGCAGGGCAAAAGTGAGCGGAAGGTAGAGAGAAAAGCATCAAATAGTTCAGAGAAACACTGACTCAAATGGAGAGAGAACAGAAGAGCCAGCATGGTGATAATAACCAAGAGGAATATAAATGCAGTGGGAAGCATTAAGGTGCTGCAATGGAGTGACAGAGGACAGTGGGAGAGAAGTAACAGAATGCTGTGGGGTCTTTGTTAGCAAAGGGTGAAGGTACTCAGTGCAGATACAGAGTGAGGAAGGGATGGTCAGATGAGCACTTGACAGGGTAGCAGGGCACCCAGAAGACACACAGTTCTTGTGTGAAGGATCAGGCAATCCTTCCTTGCTAGGGAGTTGGCTGAGTACTACCCATAGCAAGGACACATATTTTTTCTGAATGCTTTCAAAAAAAGTGATTTCATTTCAGATATTGATGGATGCTGTCAAAGAAGGGGATCAGAAGCCAGAGAAGCTGAACAGCAAAGAAGACAAAGCACCCCACGTGAAGCTAGTTCTCCTTTACCCTCATGTTACACAGTTATTTACATCTGTTCAAAGAAATGGGAAACATTGCTAAACTCAAACACTTCAGACTGGTAGCATTTGATGTACATCCTACTTGGCCACTTTGAGCTCACACAGATGATATCCGCAGAGAGTGCACAATGCAGGATTAGAAGATCCCTGCTGAGTCTCCTCAGGATGAGACTCCTCCACACATACCTGCACATGAGATAGGGTCATTTCACTTCGTCAGGAAAAGCAATGACCCATTCAACACTACTTGGTGCTGACCAAATGAACAGTGAGCTGGATGGTGTGTTGTTCTGTTCAGCACTGCTGTCTCATCCTCCCATGTCTGCTACATTGTGTGTGTCTGTGTGTTTTATCCACCTAACATGTCTGGTTTCCAGATCCAGACCTTCAGCTACAGCAAATCAGCACCATTTTGCTGAAATCCATGTCCCTACAGAGCTATTCCAGCTCACCCAGGACATGGCCTCTGGAGTGCAAACTGCCAAGAGGAAGGGCTGTCTTTGTTCTGTATCTGTATCCTGATTAGTACACTCTGACCTGACCTCTGACTTGGTCTCTAAATACAGCCGAAGTAAAAATAATAGTGTTGTTGGATTGGTTATCAGCAGTTCACTCGGAGATGCACAAAAGTCTTCTGGACTTTGCCCTTTTGCTTTAAAACAAATGTGTGTCACACAGGGATCACTGATGACTACGGTGCTGCCACTACTGTGTTAATGTACAGCGCTGCAATGCAGCTGCAGCCACTGAGGAATGGTCATCATAAAAAATCAACCCCACACGATTTCAGTTCCACCACGGGAATAAGTGGTGGAATAAGCTCAAGGAAAACAACAGCTGTTAGAAATTAAAATCAAAAATAATTACAGTCCAGTACAGTAAACATTCCAAATTAACTCTTTCTCATTGTAGCTTTTCCTAAAATACAAATTCCAAATGACAGTTTGTTGAATTTTGGCAAATGATTACATTGCTGGATTTGGGCTTCTAAGAACAGATTTACTGCACATTTTTCATACCTAGTTTTTACCAAGATAGGTCCAGTGACAAACAGGGATCAGCCCTCAGCTCACACAAGGACAGTTCAAGTAGAGCCCACATCCTTCTGGATCACCCAAGGTGGTGCCAGTTTTTGCATCCAGACAGTGGCACAGCAGGAATCAGCAGGTGTTTAAACCTATGTCTGCGGCTGATGAGTCTTGTAGTAAGAGGTGAACGACCTCAACTCACCCTTGTTTGCCTCCACTGCAGCATTAAGAACCATTCCCTGGTTGCTCTCAGGGCCATGGTCTGCTCCTCAGCAAACCTCTGCTCAACAGCCAACAGGGAATTTGCAGCCCTTTGTGCTAAGACCCAATTCCCTTGCTGCTATTCAGAGAGTGTGAGCTTTCTACAAGGCAAAAACAGAGGAAAAAGAGGAAAGAGACTGAGCAGAACCGTGTTTAAGCAATAAATCTGGCTCCATATTGCTCTGAGTGAAGGTATTTGGAACTGGTAGTTGTGGTTCAAGCCCATCTCTAATTCCCTTACAAATACGTGACACAATCTGATGAGTCTTTCATGTTAAACACCAGTCTAATGGCTTTCATTTAATGGCTTTTCTTTCCCGCTCACAGTTCCCTCTCATCTCTGCAGCTTTTCACTGTGCAGCGCCAGAGTCATAAAGATCTTACTATAAAGGGGCCCCCCAGCCTTTATCTTGCATATCACAACATCATGATTCAAATGTTACAGCACTGCAACACAAATGTAACATCAATGTACATCCCATAACAGGCCCTAATCCATCCCAGATTTGGTTCAGTGCTCACTTGCTCAGATCTCCTTGGACCACACATTGTGTGCCACTGTTTGTATTCAGCATAAACGAAGCATCAGTGTGGAAATCTCATCAGAACAACAGCAGTATGGTCAGATCAAGACAAGCATGCAGGAAGCCACTCTGTATCTTTCTAGAAGACTTGCCAATAAGCGCATTTTATACTCACAGTACCTACCTCTGAGGTGCTGAAGCTTGGCTGAGAAATGCATCAGTTGCACCTCCAGGCCAGCCTAAGTACACAGTGAAGAGGCAACTATGTCCTCAGCCACCATGGAGGGATGCCGGGCCTTCCATGGGGTTGGCCAGGTCATGCCACTGGCCTCAGCAGCGCCTGACAGTTGTCACAGCCTGGAGATGACCCTGCTGCTTCAGCCACCTGCAAGCCTGGGGCTGGACTCATCCCTGCAGGGGATGAGCAGCAGCAGGCACCTTAGAGCACAGCACTGTCTTCCCAGGTGCCTGGGATGCACCCTGTATTTGTTGGCCATCTGAACCTCTTTTCCAAATTGTGAGGGTTGGTGAATAGTCCTTTTGGTATGAGTTAGCGGAGAGTCATTTCCAGGCAAACTCTTTCTTGTTCTTACCTTTTTTGTTAAATAGAAGGAAACCAATAACAGTCAGGATATCCCTTTCTGCATTCTCATGCACTGTTCATTTTATTGGGAGAAAAACTCATTCTGTGCAAATATATTACAAAGACAAGATGAACATCAGGTCTATATTAATATCTAAATCAATGAGTTTTACAGAGCAAGGAAATAAAATTAAAAAACACAACAACAAACCCTCCAAACCATCTTGATCACAGCTGCTGTGAAAGCCACTCAGCAGTGCTGGAAAGCTTCCTCCTGTCCAAGTATTGATCGCTGGAAACATTCCCTGCTCATGACATTCAGTTTTGAAAGGGTAAATGCTTTGAAAATACAATAGACTGAATATTTTTTCTTTCTTTTCTTCTTGCCCTTTTGGGCTAAATGGAGATTGGCAGATTTTTTTTTTTTTTTTAACTAAACAACATGAAGTACATAGTATAGATATAAGTTGCAATATATGGTTATATATGCAGTTCTCCCCTGCACATTTAATACTCAGGAAATATGCAGCATTACTAAGGTAAATGTAGGACAACCATATTATTGTCCTGTGTCTTTGAAATGACACTGTATGTGGTTTACTCCATCTAACAAGAGAAGCAAACTATGCGTTTGAACAACATGCTGAATCAGAGAGTCTTATGTTATTGTTATGAATAAGAAATTGTGCTATGGAAAAACAGCCTGGAGACCCTCATTCCCTCCTGGTAGTTTCTTGCATACTATGCACTTGCATAACTTCTTGTCTCAAAACATTGTATGTGTGTTCCTGATGGTCTTCACTAGCTTTGGGGCAAACACAGGTTTGATAATGTTGGTTTTACAAACATCATGCAAAGCTGGCTGCTTGATACATTTTTTCACACAAAACTGGATAAACCAAACTGAGTTTTTCTAGATGTTAGCAGAATAACTTATTTTACTCAAAGGTTAGTTGTCCCTGTGGTAAGTTTGTTGGCTATGTTTAAACATGACATTCACTTGTGAGCAATGCAGATTGAGATCCGCAAAATGAATATCACACACATTGGTAAATAACGCTTTGGGCATTGGATATCAGAGGGAAGGAACTTTGTCTTTATGGAGGAAAAGCCATGAAACCTCTCAACGTATCAATTAAGTACCATTGCCTGCAAACCTGCACAAGGAAAACTGCCTTCTGTGTTGGCCGTAAGGGCTGAAAAGAGTGTTCATAGGCTGCCAGGAACATCTGGTATATCATTTAGCATTAGCATTTGGGCTTGCCAAATGTTACTGTGTGTATGCAATTGCCTGTGGAGAAGGAAGAGAGCCAAATGTTCATGGCTAATTCCACCTGCTGGTTATCCTCTACCTTTCACATTATCATGTCTTTCACATTCATTACCTGTTTTTCAGCTTTAGGTCCTCTTGCCTATGACTCAGTTTCTTAGAGAAATTTAAATTCCTTACCTCTTTGGAATAGAAATTTTGTTGGAGGGGGGGTTAATCTCAAGATACCATATCTTGATAATAAAGATGTTAATCTGACTAGATTGGTTATCCAGGTGCAGAAATGTCAGCTTTCTTGGCCCCCAGGCAAGCCTAGAAGAGCAGCAGAGTTGGAGGCATCTTGGATGGCTCAAGTGCAGGCCAAGGTCACCGACTCCAGGGTGAGTGTAACCTTTGGTGTTGTCTGTGCCTCTCTCTGTAATGCAAGCAGAACTCTTGACCAGAGCATGTCTCAGTTCAAGAGATGGTCAAGAAACATTGAAGCTCTCTCTACTGCTGTTCTTCAAAAGGAAGTGCCTCTGCTTATTTTTCAAATACAGGCTTTCAATAAGCCCCTTTGTAAATGAGAAGTGTGTATATGAAATTAGATGCATGAAATCTACTGAGTGTTTTAAAGTCTCCTGACAATTTTAGGTTCCACTGTCCTTTTTCTCCCTCTAGAAGGATTAATCTCTCTTCCCACAAGGCTGTGAGGACCAGCACTCATTTTCCAAAAACTGTACCTCAGCCTCAGATGGGCTTTTGCAGCTAAGTAATTGGGACACCAATTCACTAGCTCAAAAATAATTGTTTTGTGCTGTGTAAAAATTAAAATTTTCCATTTTCTGAGAAAAATAAAGAAAACAGACAAAGCTGTCTTTAGGCTATGGGCAATGGGGATATCCCACTGAATGTTGTGGAACCTCTGAAAGGAAAGCATTGTTTCCAAATGAAAACTGAAATGTCTCATTTCAAAAATTTCTTCTATAGATAATATGTGCAGATTAATTGAATTTAAGTTCAGTAATGGATCCAAACCTCACCTCCTGGCACAACTGACTGCATAGCTATTTTCCTGTCATATGAAGTCTTTTGCCACCTCCTGCTCTTGGTTATGTGATCCACACTGGAGAATGCATTGAAGGGAGGTTACATTATCAGGGTGGAGATACACACATGGGGGTTTTTGTAGTTTGCTCCCCAGCTCCTTGATTTACTGCTTGCATCCACCCTCCAGCTCTCTCCAAGCAGTTAATCCCACAGATATGGACTGGCCAGCTCACGGTCTCCACTCTGCCACTATTTCAGTTCCCCATCCTTTTTGTCCATTGGGATGAGGCTGCAAGTGCCATACATGGGGAGCAACTATAGAGCAGGTACATGCTTTGCAATCCCATGGGCACTGAAGGTCTCACTTGTGCTTCTCAAGACCACGGGTCAGAGAAAAGGGCCATCTGTGGATTTTGGCACGTATTGAGTTCAGGCCTCAATTCCTTTCTACATGGAGGTTTTTATCTAACCCAGTGCAATAAATGTCAGATTAAGCATGACTGTGTAAATGTTACTGTACTTGCATTGTAAAAGCTCCCTTTTATGTGGGCATCCTCTGAAACAAGGCAACCCTTCCCTGGTCCTCACTTACACTCGGCCCTGCTCTAATCAACTTGTTTTGAATGTGCAGCTTGCTGTGAAAGACAAATGACTTAAGCTATTAAACTCCATCTTGTTGTAAGTGTGCCCAGTGGTAATATTATAATGGATATTACATTACAGACATGACGGCAGTTTTCTGGGGACTGAGGACCGGGCAAGGACAGCTGGTATCTGATAGCACTGTGCACCCAGCACCTGTGGCTCAGCCTAGGCCACCCTTCAAACAGGTCTGTTGAGGCTGTGAAGGTATATAAGCCTGGGCCCTCCAGTGCTTGTGCAATGCCATGCTAAACAGGAGTCCTGGGAAGAGCCAGGAGACCCTAACAGCTGGAACAACCCTTCAATTCATGGAGCTGAGTCATGGTGCAGCTGGCAGGCAGAGGAGGGGAGGGACAGGCAGCCACCCATGCTCCCCATAACCCTTAGCACACCAAGAGGGTTTGGGCATGACCTGCAGCGAGGGCTAGAGAGCCAGACTGAATCAGGCACATAGGAGATACAGTGACACATTTCAGCAGCATCTGAATCACTCTGTGAGGCAGCAACTGCCCTGCAAATACAGATTGCACCGTAACTGCTCTACTCTGTGCTCCCTGCACCAGCACATCAAGCATCATGGTGGATGCCCAGGGGCATGTCCAGACTGGGTGTGCAAAGCTGCCAAAGGGATCAGGGCACCTAGTTTCCATTAGATACCTTTTAGTTGTCTCTGAAAATGTTTGTCTTTTTGAAAAGGAGTCCTTTTGTATTGGCAAGATGTTAGCAGAAATTCTTGAGCAAGAATAAATAAATGCTGCCAGAGACTGGAAATTAACAGTGAACACTGGAAGTGATATATTGGAGCATGTGTGCCACATACCCACTTGCTCGCCTGCTCTGCATTAACACAGTTCAACATCCCAGACTTAGGAAAAAAAAAAAAAAAGATAAAATACTTTTTAATCCTCACTCCCTCTCCCTGCCTGAGACTTGGATGCTGCCTGAATCAAGGTGCTAATCACAATCTAGTCTGAGTAAACCAAGGGCAGGTGCTGCAGCAGGCAGGTGCCTCCTTCTTCGGCACACTGAACCATGTGCTCTCCCTGTACCACATCCCACTGGGAACTGAGCACACACTTGCAACACCTGAGCCCCTTCTGCTCCCACTGCCAGTTCTCAGTGCCTGCCAGGGCTGCAGCCAACACAGGAAACACACAATGTATGTTCATCTTGGGTTCACTGTGGGGACTCCTGTTATTTAATCTGAGGAAGTCCTTGGCCTCTGGCTCTCATGAGTGTCAAGGTTGCTGCTGCCACAGAGATGGATGCAGGTGAGTGATCTGCATGATGGAGCTGAATAAATAAAATAATGGGAGTCTAGTATCCATAAAATAAAGGAAAATAAAATACAGTATAGCTTTTATAAAGGTCATGGGTTTGCAATAAGGCTGTGTCCAAAATGACTGTATGGGCCTCATTAAGCATTCAGTAGGGTTTGTAAAAGAAATAAATTAAATCATTTTTGACCCATTGTAAGTTGAATTGGTGTAAAGGCAGACATGGCAAATCATTGTGATGCAGAGCTACTACTGCACAGTAGTTTCCTGGGTTGCATGCACATTGACCACTAGCAGGTTTCATTTGTAACTACTTGAAAGTAGAATCTAACAGCTACCTTTATTTCTACACCAAATGAGAATCTGCCTTTTGCCTGGCTTTTCTGCAGGCAAATATAAAATATTTTGATATTAAAAAAAGGCAATACAACTCACTTCTTTAGAAAGGGGACTGTTTATACACATAATGAAAGAGATAATGTGAATGCTTAGGAAAACAGATGGATAGATAGCAGCAAAAGATAATAGCAGGGATTAAAGATGAAAACTATGAAAAATATTAATTAGATCATTTCCTCAACAAAAGACATCAAAATGTACCAATATGGGGAGTGTATGGTGGTAATGATTTGCATTGTGATACAATCACAGTGTCCCAGTAAGGGATTAGGGCTTCACTGTGTCAGTTCTGCTAACGCATATCTTTGTGAGGCAGCTTCAGATCTCCTAATGAAAGGAGCTATGCAGTGATAAATGGCATTATGTGCTTGCAAGGTTATAGTTACCTCAAGGTCACTGTTGTCACATGAAAGCCAGTGCTATTAAAACTCAATCACATTAATAGCAAGGGAGCTTGCTAACACAAAATGCACATTAGTGACCCTTTGCTCAGGTAAACCTAGGATTAAGGTTTAAACTTTACAGGATGTTGTATGTGAATGCCACAACGATGAACACCCATGGCTCCCCTTGAAAATTTGCCATTGAATGGGTGCAAGTTTCACACCTGCAACAAACATTTCAGAGATGTTTGCCCACAGAGATGCTGTGCCAGCTATGTTGATCTCTATCTGTTTTGTCTCCAGACAGTGGGTCACAGGGACTCTGTGCTGCCCCAGCCAAGTGAGCTGCTCAGAGATGAGCACGCCTTCAGCATCCTGATGGCATGGTGTTTGGGCAGCCAGTCAACTGCACAGGGATGTCTGATGGCTCAACCACAGCCACTGTCAGTTCAGAGCCAGGAAACCTGGGTGGATCCAGTGGGATACTCTCCCTTCTCACTCTCCCATTACAGGCCTCCTCACTGCGCTCCCAGCATGGTCCTCATATTCCTGTTTTTCTGCTGCTAAAACTTCCACCTCCTGTTTTCCTGGGTTACCTCACATTTGACTATTTCCTGACACATAGGGGTCAGATCCTGCCGTGCTTACACTGAGCCGGGTAGTATTGGAGAAAACAGGGTAGAGAGGGAATCTGCAGCCCAAGGCAGGAGAAAGCCTGAGCTCTCTCTGGAATGAAAGCATTGAGAGCCTAAAAAAATCATGACCAAAGAAAATTTAAAATTAGTTGACAGTCTGACAGATACTGACACAAGAATCTCAAACCAGGAAGTTATTTTCTATCATTTGTGTGTCTGAATGCAGGGGCTGCATTCTCAATATAATGTGCTAACTAGAAAATCTGATTAATTGAGCGATGGTAATTGAGTCTGGAAAATGAAGGCATTTATCAACAAATCTCAAGTATTTCTCACTGCACATATACAAAGGCAATACAAAGACAGCTATACATTACAGATCAATATTCTAGCCATAATTTTGTATTGAAATGGACTACAAAATGCTTTTTTGCTTAATCTGCTTATTCTACAATAATAAGCAGTTTGGAGCTGACAGACATATTTTACTGGAATTCAAAGTCATAAAATTGCATAACGTGAAAATCAGAGGCTGTGAACCAAATTTCCACTCAAGAAAATTTTAGCTGCTAACTGAAGTTAGCTGAGGACTTGGTCCTCTAAACAGTTGACCAGAGGAAAAACTGCTGCCAGGTGGCGGCTTTAGATGGGCGTACAAATATCTTTCACACATCTGAGGCATGTATCGTACATGCTTGGTATGAGACGGCACATTCTTGTGAAAGGAGAACCTGTGTTGGGAACCCTCACAGGTTTAAGGAAATTGACCTACTTCATATGAACACAGGTCTGGACACCTCTTTGGCATCAATTACCTTTGTAGCACTTTAGTTTTGAAGGCAGTAGGAGGTGTGCTCAGCTGCACAGCTGCTCACTGTTGGGAACAGCAAGCCAGCACAACCTCTCCAGACACAAGGATGCTTTCAGGGTCAGAATGAACCAAAACACTTGAAGGTAAGAAAGTGGGAGTTGAAGTGTTTTCTGAGGCCAGATAGATATTTAGTGATATTTGTCTTCCCATCACCACTGTCACACATGCAATAAAACAAGAGTCTAAAATTCAGTGCTCAGTCTCATTCCCTCTGCTCTTCTGCCTGTAACTTCTGTTCAGAACCTGAAAAGATTTTGTTGTATTTTTCCAGAAAAGAAATCAAACAGTAGTCTTCATTTTTTCCCTATGTCAGAAAAAGCAAAAACGTATTTTAACAATCATTGCTAGTTTAAAACCTTGAGGTGGTCTTTGCGCCATTAAAAGAATGGATGCAGTGATAGAAGACATTACAGAAAAAACACAAGTCATCTGCAACTCTCCTTCAGAGATGCAATTATTTAGAGATCAATACCCAAATATTATAGAATTCTCAAAAAGACAAGGTTGTACATATCAAATCAAATACACTGCAACAAATGGGAGCCTGCTATGCAGATCTGTAGCTTAGTGTTCGTGGCCAAATTTTGAATAACCTCTGCACATAAGGTCTCGTGTCACCACTTCTTCCGTGTACATGGGAAAGGAAGAGAAAAGTGTTTTAAAAATATGGAAATCAAATGAGATTGAGACCACTGGGCCTTTAGTGGACACACAATGTATATCAGAACACTGCTACTTAATATCTAAAATTATTTACCTGGTAATAGCAGAATTTATGAGTGATACATTCAACTGTTAGTGTGAATAAACCTCTATTGATTAAAATAATATCTAAAATTCACTATGAAGGTGCAGTCTTACCCTGGGGATTAATAACCATGTGAGAGGCATTGATGGCTCAAGGTGCAGTCAAGGACCATTAACCCCACTTTGCACTAATCCCCAGAAAATGTCCTGTACTGGAGTCATTATTGCCGTTATACGCTCTAAATGAAAAATAGCATAGGTGATGGATTTTTTGTTATAGCTGATGCAGACTCAATCAGTGTGTACAAAGCATGACGCAAGCGTTAAGAGTCTGTCCTGCACTGGACCCTGTCAGGTTCTCTTGTACAATTTCTCAACATTTCACTTTGCCTTTAATTAACTGCACACTTCAGCCTCATTTCTCTATTTGTGTCACACACAAGTGAAAGGAGCATTCGTTAATAACAGGTAACACCTAAAAAAAATCTGACAATATGGAAGGTGAGATATATTTCCAGTATTCTTCTGAAAGAAAAATCTGTTGAAAATACTTCAGTTTATTTCTTTTTATATGCCCATGTCTCAATTTAGATGTTCTTCTGTTTACTTCACACAACAGAGAGGTGTATATTTTGCTAGCAGGAAGGATAGGGTAGTCCCAGCCTGCTAGCAAAATATACACCTCTTTAACAGGGAAGGCTAAATTTAAGAAGTAACGGATGTTTTTTACAAGGCAGGATATAAGCAAACAAGGAGAAAAATGGTTCAAGAACAACTACAAGTACTAAAGAGGATGTAACTGCTTATATGTACAGCTTTGTGCATGTGTGTTAGCATGTGCATTTATTGTGGAGGACATTCAATGTATGCATAAGAATAATATTTTATGAAAGCATCCTTAGTAACTGCATAGCTGAAGCTTCATTCAGATTTTAGACAAATCATCCTTTAACTCTCTTTGTTAGGAATTCAAACAAATACTGATACCATTTATGCCTGCACTAAATTTTGTTTTCTTCAAGATACTGTGTAATTTAAGTGTAAGCCTCTAACTTAGGTTTGCATGTCAATTTTACTCTTTTTTAAAGATCAGGGTGAGACTCTAATGTTTATATATAACATTTCATGTTTAGTTTACCAAAAGATTAGAACTGGATCTTTTACTTTGGATTGCATGCACACCTCACTAGGATGCCCCATAATGTTTGCAGAAGGAGAGAGGCAGGTATTTATCATAAATGTCTGCCTGTCTTGCTTGCCCAGCTGTTCATACCTGCACTGCTGTGAGCCACTGGAAAGACCACTGCTCTCCAGAACTGAGTGCCTGACTTTGCTCAGAAAAATTATCAACAGTCCTTTTCAAATTAGAAGGGAACAACAAAGGAGAAAAGAAAGCTACTATTCAAGGGGCTATTCTGGGATGCTGTTAATTCTTTCAGTGGTAAGGTATGGAATACACTTTGAAAATTTTCAATAAACACAGATTTGAGAGGATCTCAAATGTACTGCAGGATTAAAATTAGAATTTTGAAGAAAAGAGGGGAGTGGGCTTCATCAACTGAACCTCACTAAGGCCAAAGCCAAGTGACACCCTGAGAGGGAATGGGAATTGCAATGCATCCAGCAGCAGCTCAGGGCAAGAGGGCTGGGGGCAGCCAGCAGTTCACAAGCCAAGCATGAGTTGAGAGAAGGGTGGTACCACAAGAAGGATGGTTCTTGCTCAAGGCAGGCATCATCTATACAACACAGTGTATGATCATCATTACCTGCCACCTGGCACAGTGGAGGCCACAGGTGGAGAAACAACACTTTACAGAAGGTGAAGACAAAGTGGAAGGAATCCGGCCGAACAGCAAGGTAGGAAGGTGAAAGTTTAGCAAACACATCCTACTGGGTATAAAATGAATTGAATCTGTTTTGCTCAAATCAATGTTGTCTGATATGCAGAAGTTGTTTACAGTCAACAGTGATCTGTTGATCTGCTCCAATGAGACAGGACAACAAGCTGGCTCAATTTTCAACTTAGACTCAGATTTAATATTTAGGGAAATTTAAATGATAAGCATATACCAGGTTACTTGGGCTTTTAATCTGCTGCTGTCATCTTTTTAAAATAGAGATCACCACCTGTTAAGATTGACTTTTCTTTGGACCATACCCAAAGCAGGAAGGTGGACTCCACAACTTCTTGGGGTTCTTCCAGTTCTGCTTTCCACAGTTCCCTGACTTCATGATAAAAACCCAAAACCTCCTTTTCAAGAGTGACAGATGCAGGCTGATAGCTGCATCAGTGCAAGCCCGCTAGGCATAAGCTATAAACAAAAGTAAGACTGAGACTCAGATACTACCATGTGCTGTTGAAAAAATGCTGTAAGATTTAAGAGAGCTGTCTGATTCATAAAAGAAAAATACTGTCCTTCCATCTAAGCTTTTTCCTCCCAGATTCATTTTAACTTGTGATTTCAACATGAAATACTGTAGGTTAAGTGGTTTCAAATCCATCCCTTGTCAGCAGTAAAGGCCATGCTACAAATTGGACACATTTAGACAGATTCTCTCCACTGACATTGCCAGTTAGGAAAACATCATCTGCTTCACAGCTCATGGTCTGAAGCAAAGAGAAAGTAAATGTTTCTTCTTCAAGATAAGTTTCAGTACTAATGTTATTCAACATAATCTTATAAATTGCCAGAACAGTTTGGTCCATGATTCGTGTTTGTAGACCTACAAGTTTTCTCCAGGAATTTTTCATTCTGTGTCACTTTCCTATTGCCTTAAATACTGTTTCATATGGTAGCTGAATTGTGGATTGGGTGACAATGGTGCAGTTTAAACTTACACAGTTAGTACTGCAGTGAATAAAAAAGTAACCCCTCTACAATAGTTGCCAGTAGTATTTACACAAGTGTCACTTTCATGGAATTTGACAACTTGTCTCTTATTGTCCTTGGGCAGAACAGCCCTCAATCCAAATCTTTCAGTACGATTTCAAATGTTCTGATTACTTATAATAAAGGTTTGCAGCCCACCTGCAGTATGCATGTGGTCCAGTTATCATCTGTCTGCTCCACGTTCAGGGCATCATATTTGAGGGCTTGGACTGACATACCTTGGTGTCTGCCTGTACTCAAGAAACTTAACATGGGGGTACACAATTAATTTAACATGTATGTTAAGCATGTCAAGGGGATAACTAATCCATCATTTTTAATGGCCTGTTTTCCCCCGGGATTAGAATTCGGTTACTTTCCCTGCAAGTAGGATCTTGTGACCTTAAACAATCCTACACTGTGCCTCATCAATGTGCGGTTGTTAATGTTGCTTTTATTATTAACGTATATTACCTTGGGAAATATAGTACTGACATGAAGCACCTGTTACCCAACATATGCCAGGTACAAAAATCAAACCACAAACATCAAGAGGGGTTTGGGTGGTGTCTGTGGCATCTGTTGGAGGAAGAGAAAGTGGATGATCCTGTCACCCTGTTACCTGACCTCAGATCTCCTCCTGTGTGACAGGCAATGGGTACTCAGAGCCTGTGCTATTTAATGATGATCAGGCAGAACTGGGATGAAAAGCAGAGTTATTTATATAATGAAAATGTTTTAGATTTGGGTCCTACTTGATGTCATACAGACAGACTCTCTCTGTTCTGCCTACAGTCCTTCTACAGCTGAAACTTAACTGTTCAGAGAGGCAAAATAAGATGCCTTAGTCATCCTGCTAGCCTTGGTGACAGGTAAGGACAACGTTAAGAGATCTCATCCCATGTTCTCAAATGCCTCTGTCACCATTTTTGTCATGCTGCAGCTGGGAGCAACCACATGAGCCTGATGATGAGCTCCAATGCTCCTGCTCTGCAGAGCCTGTGGCAGGTTTGTTCTGCTGAGCTGCAGAGCTGCTGCAGGCAGACAGCCTCACACCCTCACCCCTGGCTGTGGGACCAGCTGGAGACATAGAGGAGACAGCAGGAGCATCCCCTCTGACTTCTGGGATGCTGTCTGGGCTGCATGAAATGAAACTGGAAACAAAATTAATAATCCATCTGGTGCCACTGGTTGAAGTCCCTGAGCAAGGTTTCACAACTCTGGTCCTGGGAAAGCACTGGCATTGAACTCTCCCAAATGACTGTCTCACTTCAATTCAAATACCAGGTTTTCGTTCAGCAAAGTTCTCATACACTTGAACTCTGATTTATTTGGTTGGGTTATTTGCTTGAAAGGAATAATCTCTCATCTTCTAACAGTTGTGATTTATCTGCTTCGTTGATTAAAACACCTCTTTTCCACTATTTTCTCTCCAGCCACACACCCCACCCCCACTAATTAAATAGCTCCAACCCTCACAGACATAAGACTTCAATGGCTCAATGACATCCTGAGTCAATGTGTTGCAAAGCTGCTTTTTAATTCATTCTTCATGCAAATGATATACAATTAGACCTGGTTAATCTGCATTCCTTCTGCAAATGCTATTGTTAATAGGATTTAAAAAAAAACCAAAAACCTTCAGCTTAACAAATCAATGGCACATACAGGCTATCAGATCAGTTACTCCTTAAACCTTTTGGATGGACAGACATATGGGGGAAGCAAGCAATGATTATAACAAGGCCTTGCAAGATTACTTTGCAGTGCTTGGGATAACTGACTTCAGAAGCTTTCCACTCCATTTTTTTTCTCCCAGCACTGCTTGTCTCCTCAGGTTAGGAAAGGGGGGAGGGGATCATAGAGGAAAAGATCAGACCTTTAGGACATTTGTTAGGGACCACCAAGGGCTGGGAGTTCCCCAAGGCTTTTTGATAAGACAGAGGAAAAACACAGTCCCCACTCAGGCACACCAGGCTGTTATGGAGAGATGCTGCTTTGTGTCTTGCTAGGGAAATTCTGGATACACTGACAAACACTTCCAACCTTCACTACCAGCTCAAACTCTCAAATGGGAAAAATATCTTTCTTCTGGCCCTTGATCCAAGATAAGGCAGAGATGCCCAGGATCTCCAGGCACAGATCTCTGCCTTCCTCAGGATGCAGAGGACTGCACAGCCTTTTCTTGCAGGTTAGGTGCATGGGGAAGAGCTATAGGTGTTACCTGTGAGAAAAGATGCCCCCAGCAGTCTCACAACCCTTCGGTAGCCTGCAAAGTGTCAGGGCTGGACAAGGACTGCCAAGGTAAGAAGGGTTCCAGGGCAGGAATAATCTCACTCTCACATAAATGTTATTGTCTTTCTCTTCAACACTGAATTGCACATTGTGTAATGCAGCACATGAATAAAGCTGAGGAATTAAAATTCTTCATCCACAAGGCATGAACGAAGTAAAGTATTCGTACCTTCTCCATGTTGAATCTCTCCTTTCATTCAGCTTTCGCCTTCCAGTCAATAAGAGCACCAACTGTGATGAGGGCCCCAGTCCATCTGGAACTATTCATTTTGGTCGCCAGATGATATGGACTTTTAATCCCTGCCAAACTTGTCCTGATTTGCACAAAGGAGCAGATGAAAAAAGTCTCTGTATCCCAAGATAAATTCCCTCTTGTTACAAATATACCAGATACACTCACAAGCATCTCACACTGGGATATTGCAACCTTCTGCAGCCAGAAAATATTATCCTTCATTATGCATATACCTTCCAGTACAAACACAGCAGCTACTGATGTGCCTTGACAGCTCTCCTCTCTTTCCATCTCCTCTGATGTGACGCTGAGCAATGAGAAGCAGACTCTTGGGAAAAAGTTTGCATGAAAAGTGATAACATGAAAATATGTCAGCATTCCTGAAAAGCATTCAGGCAGCGTCAGTCAACAGAACTGCCTACAGGCTTAAAAAAAAAAAAAAAACATGCAGCACTTTTCAGACCTCACAGCCTGGCAACTGCATCTCAATCACACAGGGAAGCTACAGCCTCGCAGAACCAGGCTGGTTTTCTCTTTCCAGCCAGGAGGTATGCAGGAGAGCAGGACTGACAGGCCATTTCTGGCACCATCATTCATTAATTGGATGGAAAAATGCCTGGCATAATTTTTAAGTTTTCTGCCAGCCTTTGGAGCAGAAGAGAGACTTATCCCACCAGCACCACCCCTCATTGCTGCCAGCAGCAGTCTTGCATGTCCCCAGCCAATGTCCCCCTGCATGGAGGCAGCACTGCCACACCCCGACAAGGCTGACTCCTTGCACCCACCCTCACCCAGAGTTCATGAGGCAGATTGTCTTAATCCTCTCAGACTGAAAAATCTACAGCTTAAATGGACAAGACGAAAGGACAGACAGAAGACATAGTGGTGGTAGGTTCTGCAGGAGCCCCAGTGAATAAACAATAGTCACCCTCCATCTTCCAGGCTTGGTGTCATCATGTTACTACACCATGATACTTGTCAAGAGACTTCAGGATTTCCTCTCTCCTCCCTGACATAACTTTGGTCAATCTTCTTCTTCCTCTCACCATCCATCTTTATTTGCAAGAAATGCATGGTGATTCAATGTGTATTTTACATCTCCATGGTGTGGCTACACAGCAAGACTGCTGTTTTAAAGTTAGCTGTGGTGGATCTGCAATGCCCTCAGGCACAGCATCTGGCATTACAACATCCACTAGTGCAGCTCACCCAGGGTTTCTGCCATTGTGTTACAAAGAAGGAATCGCAGTGAATTCATGACTAGCAGAATCTCTGAATCCAACAGTATCCTGTTCATATGGAGTCCTGTGCTCCGCCTGGAAGCCCGAAGTGTGCTAATGACAATTGTACTCAGGCAGATAGTTATAACTAGTCCTCTCCAGATCACAAAAGGCCTGCTCTAATTACAGACACTAAGTGCAAACCCCAAGCAATTCCACTGAAACCAAATGAATAACTGATATTCCCTGGTGAAAATATCTGCAGGATTTGATCACAAAGTCCTTTTTTGCTCTTCTCATTGCAGTGGCAAGGCAGATCCTCCAGAAGTTCAAATATTGTAACAAAGTAATGATGTCTGAGGATGTATTAAAAGAGGCCAAACCACCTGAACAACTCTAATGTAGAGCTCAGTGAGGAGTGTCTGCCCAGAGGTACCCAGGTTATGTAGGTCCTCATATTCCCTTGGGGCACTTGAAGATAGACCAGCATTTCTGAAGTTGGCACCTCTTTCTCCCAACGCTTCAGGGAGGAAGGAGCTCTGTTTGCTTTACCAAAACTACTTCTTTAAGGATGTCCTTTTTGCTCTGTATTTGTACAGCAGCAAGTGACAGGGCCCTCACATCACCACATCACTACATTCAGTGAACAGTATGGTCTACCTAGCTGTTGAAACAACTCTATTCTTTCTAGGTGGAAAGAAAGGAATATCCCTTTAAAGACCTCTCTATCTGATACCAGCTTTGTTACAGGCTTTTCTGCCTAGGGTTTGTTACAATTTCAGTCTACTTGTATTAAATCTATGTACTTTCAAACCATAACTGTTAAAGATGATGGGTAATCTACTGCTTCTCTCTTGTTGGATAATGACAGATAAGCATTTCAGTTAGGATGGCTGAAATGAGCCACATTACCAAAGCAGAAGCACTGAAAAATAAGTCTACAATAAACAATGTGGTCCAATGTTGATCAAAAGCTGTTCAGAGGCTCATTTGAAATAAGGGGTTGATATTTCATAAACTGTTCTAATTATCACAGGTTTTCAAATTGAACCTTAGTGTCCCACAAAAATATTTTTTCTCCTACTTTTGTCTATTTATACAATAAACATATTGAGGTCCTTTTCTTCCTTTGCATCTTTCTGTACTCATCTTCCCTGGTTTGCGTCCATTTTTATTTCTTTATTTCTCTGTACCGTCATGTTACTTCCAAACGTCTTCCATCTCCTTGTAGTTAAGGCAACTACTCATGTAAACAACAGCTCCAAATGTGTTACATTGCAGTCTGACAATATATTCAGGCAACTCTAGCCAATTCTATAGCGTTTTCAGTGGGAACAGCCCTCATTATTGTCATCATAATAGATATCTAAGTAAATGCTGCAAAAACATCAGATGCAAACCTAAATTAGAAACAGGATGCTTGTCATCTCTGTTTCTAGCCAGGATTCTTAAGGGGAAAAAAAAAAAAAAAAAAAAAAGGAAAAAAGTAAAGAGAAAAGATAATTATTTTGAAAATAATGCAGAAAAATGTTTGACACCTTGGAAAGGCTGGTATTTGTTTTATATGTCCCAGGTCACTTACCTTTCTTCTTGCAGTTCATTCTGAAGTCAGGCTGCCTTCTCAGTGAAGATGACAACTATGGCATCACAGAGTGGATGATGATCCATTACAGAACCCATGATCCTTCTGCAGCCTCTGGGCTCTCTGTTTGGTTCTAGCCTCTGCTCTTCATTCATCCATGACCTGCAGCCCTTACATCCATAAACTTACTGACCTCCATTGGATTCATTTCTTCTAGAGGGGAAAAAAGCACAAGATCTAGCCGAAATTATGACAAAACAGATCACAAGCTAAAAGATATGAAGCCTAGAAATAGAACACTAGCAGAAACCAATCTTGGAGACAGAAGTAACCTGAAATCACTCTTGCATGGGAATGTTTCCCCTAGCAATGTGTCCTCTATGGATGTCATCAGCTCTGTCACTTTCCTGCGGGGAATTACTAATGGGTTGGGATCTCTTCTCCCCCCTCTGCCCTTTCAAGCCGGTCATGGCCATTCTCATAAATCTGCCAGGATGCTGACAGCCAGACTGCAGCTCACAGGGGCTCAGGGGACTTGGAGTGATATTCCCTTCTTTTTCAGCTCTTTCCAAGACAGCCATTGATTTAGGATGATGAGTTTCCTTTTACATGTTTGAATAAAATTTGAAGAAAAAAGAAAAAAAAAAAAAAAAGAAAAAGCAACACAGGGAAATGAAAAAGGGAATAGGAAAGATAGTGGCACCATGATCTTCTGTATTGAAGTGACTGCAGGTGCAGGATGTGTCCCTGGAAAAAACAGGCTCTCCAGGCAGTGAAGGGAGCAAACAAAGAGCAGAAAAAAAATTGGACCAGGGAACTCAACTATTTGCCTGTGGATTTGATAGAATGCCACACATGCTTTATCTCTACCCAATGTCTTGTTAGTAAAGAGACATTTATTTATTTTAGAACATGTTGATAATGAATGCTCCTAGCAGATAACATAGTCTCAAACCAAAACAAGGTTTTCTGTTAGCTCTAATCCCCTTGGTTTTATTTCAGCAAAGGCTATCTGTAGTATTCTTTTACTTTCTTTACCAGTGAGCTGCTGCCAATTCTAATCACTCTGGCTCATGCCAGACATTATTTCTATTATCTGGATGATTCTAAATGACCCTGTCTTCAGCATTGAAAGGCAGCTTGATGTTATCTGAGGGATCATGAAAAGCCTACACATATAAAGGCAGGCTGAGCAAAAGCCTTGTGTGCTACTAAGGGCTCATCACATGAAAGCAGCTTGGAAATCAGTATATAGATCTCTGTTTCTGATGTGAGTATAGGAGATCATCGCTGCATCACTCATGATAAATGATGTGATGGATGAATTTCCGAAGGCTAGGAGGTTATGGGTGGGTGAATTCTCACATGCTGGCCTCTATCCAAATGTCTCCTGAGGGTGCAGAACAGGAATGAAAACCTTGCAGAAATACACGTTTTAGAGTACATGGGTGCTTTAGAGATTGTCCACACTTTAATGACAAGAGTTGCAGTAAGAAGGCAAGTTGAAACTGATCATTTTTAGGCATAAAACTAGTTGGCAGTATTGAAAGTTTATGGAAAGGATCATATGTTTGAAACCTTAATATCAAGTATTATAACCTCTTTCAAAATGCTAGAATAGACAGAAGGAAATGGGAAAAGAAGCATCCTGTATTTGACAAAAGGTTATTCTCCATGCCAATGACACTAATATCTCAAATGATAAGACATAAAGCACAAGGAGAGCTATCTGGTGACTGACAGATCATCAGTTTGAACAGGGGTCAGGTAAATCAGAAAAACGTTATTACCTGTCTGCAACTCATGAACATATGGGACAATCTGAACAGAATGAAGGAAAGTTCTTAGGACAGTGATTCTAAGCCAGCCTTTGCATTTTTAAGGGGCAATTTTCTAACTCAAAGAATGATTCATTTAACAGGGAAAAAAATTTCTGGAGTTTCTCTTGACAGATAGTATAGAACTGGGAACTAAAGAGGTTGTTTAGACACAAGCAACAGTGCTTTGGTTACCCTTGTTTTATGCAAACAACATGAAGTAAAAAAAAAAAAAAATGCAGGTACCTGATAATTTAAAGGGAACTTTTCTCAACATTGACAGCAGTTATGAGTCCAGCTGACCTGGGAAAAGATCTGAAACAGAAGATTGTTAAAAATAATCAGAAGCCACTTGAAGATATTGGCTTCAGATGCTGCAGTCAACAGACAAGGCTCTACTGCTTAAAAAAAAAAAAAAAGTCTTTTAAAAAGGAAATAAAAACTGATACAAATAACAATAAGTGTGTATGTAAACTAACTATGTATAAATTAAAGCCTAGAAGTGGCAGAAAATTATTAAGCAGACTAAGTCTATCACAGTTGAGAATGTTGGAAAGATACCCTAAATCCAAAGAAATAACTCCATAGAAGACTTGAATAGTGAGATATGTAACCAACTGAATGTCTGTTCCCATTACAGGAAGGGAGAAAAAACAGCAAAAGAGATTTTCCATTTCTCATCTAAGAGAATGAGGGTGAAAGTCCTAAATATTTGGCTCTGTGTCCTCAGTTCAGACAGAAAAAAAACCCAACCCAAACTGTGTGTAGTTAAGAAATTGAGAAACATGTCTCAATGTGGAGGACCGAGGAGTTATTTAACTACTTAAACTAGTAATATTATTAGAAAGGAGGTGACAATTGATTTGGTTTAGGAGCAGTTATAGCTATTTGAAGTAGGAAAAGCCAAAGTGATAATGACCTCTTAGATCTTGGATCTAGTGGCTTCGGTATGAACCTGTCCAACCGCAAACAGTGCTAACTGGGATAAGGTTTCTTTATTGGACATTTTGAAATCAAATCTGCACATTTTTTCCAAGGTCTGAGAGAGATCACCACTGTGGGTAAAGCAAGGCACTGCAGCTCAGAAGATACAGATTGAGCTTTACTTATGGGAGTGAATCACAGACATCATCCTCACTTATTTTTAATGTGACAGTGTGAGCACCAACTGTTTCCCAGCTGGACTGCAAGGTCCTTTAGGTAGGTCCCTTCTCTGACTATGTGCAGAAAATACTTCAGTGAGTTCCTTGTCCTGACAGAGCTCTCTCAAGTCTACTGTAGTGCAAGCAGAAGTAACACGTCAATCAGTCATTCCATTCATGGACTCACTCACATCACCACAGAGGTGGGAAACCCTGCTCCTGCAGTTCCTGCAGTCACAGCACAGGCTCAGGCATGACACTTCTGAGGAATCCTGTTTTCTGCAAATGTCTTGAACAGCACAAAAGCAGACAGGTAACAACTCTCATTGCTTCAGGACTTTGCCCAGTCTTTCAGGAGGTCCCATGTTAAGTGGCAGTGAGTACAAACTCCCTTTTCCTCATGAATGTGTTGGAAATGCAGGCAAAATCCATCATGTTTTTCAGTGTGTCTTGTTTGCTCCATAATGGTTTTACTCAGCTTGTACCATGGTAGCACTGACTGCCCTTTACAGCAGAGGGCTGTTGGTCTGGGGATTGCTGCTGAGGCCAGACAGTCCTGTGGTTAAAGTTCATCATGAGTGTGGTGTAGAAGGGATGGGGCTGAGTGCAGGCCAGCTGCAGCACAATCCCAAGCACAAGCTGTTTATTAGGGTGAGCATAAAGCACTCCAGAAGGGCAAGACTCGGTATTCTTCCTTTTGATCCTATTATCATATGACAACATGATTAAAGACAGGGTAAAGGCAAGGCCCTTATGGAAGAAGCACAGGGGTGTCAAACCACTAATGGAAACTGTCACAGAGGAGACAGAGAGTTTAAAGAAAACATGCCCCTCTCCCCCCCAGGGCAGGGAGTGAGGGAGATCCCAGTGCCAGCAGAGGCTGAACACAAAGGCAGAGCAATAAAAACAAGAACATGGGGCAGAACTCAGAAAAGTAAATGTCATGTCAGCTCCTCCTTTGTCATCTCTGTGTCCTGGGAAACCAGATGACAGCAAAGATTGGATGTATGGCCCTTCTGGACATATCCTTTGCACACAGGCCTGATTTTCTCTGGGTCCTAAATTCATTTCATTTTTCTCTCTATGCCCTCAAGCCCGCACTTCAACCTAAGCTCCTCTACCTCCCTGCACAGAGGAATGGTCATGCACAGGCAGTGTCTGATTCAAGTAGGATACTGGACACAAGAGTCCAGCCTCTGGACAGTGAAGAGGTCAGTCCAGGCCCCTAAGAAGAGCATTTATCTCCCTGCCAACTCATTTGGAGCCACTCATTATATGGCAGGTGGTACCCACTGATAGGGGGCTCCAAGTGTAATGCCTCTCAGCAGGTGGGATGGGGTTGCAATGACAGGACAGCACAGGATATGGGGTGGTAAGCTGCAAACACTGTGCCATTACAAAGTGAGCTGGCATCAGGCACTGGAGACACAGACAGGCAAGACCTAAATCCTCTCTCCCACATCAGTGCTGTGATGAAGGCATCTGCCTCCCACACTGCCTCTCCACTCCTCATGACTATGCACATCCTTGATCTCTAACTAGCAATACCTCATCCCCTCCAGTGGTGGGCACAGGGTCAGGCATCCAAAGACACATGGACTGACCATGGATGGGGGGCTGTTCCCATTTTGCATGAGGAAAATGAGCTGTAGGTCATTGCTCAGCACACATTGCCTGTCAGCTCTGTGGCAGGATGGGGGGAAAAGGCCTTGGCAGGTCAGTGACAATATAAGGTCCTTTAAATCCCAAGATCAGTGAGTTTAGAGTATCAGGAGAAGCATTAGAGGGGGAAAAGTATCATTAAAATGTGTAAATTAATTACTTAGTGAGAGGACACTTCCTTCTCTCTTTCTGTGTAACTCCTCTATAATACTTGTTTCCTCTTTTGCCTCCCATTTCCTCTGCTTCCTTTCCTTTAGTTCCTCAGCAACTTTTTTCCTTTCCTTTCCTTTCCTTTCCTTTCCTTTCCTTTCCTTTCCTTTCCTTTCCTTTCCTTTCCTTTCCTTT
>JAAGNO010002527.1:3401-62201 GCA_033439905.1 Ceryle rudis
TCCAGCTTCTCGTCTATCAGCACCCCCAAGTCCTTTTCTGCAGGGCTGCTCTCTATTGCCTCTTCCCCAAGCTTCTACTGATAGTGGGGATTGTTCCAGCCCAGGTGCAGGACTCTGCACTTGCTGTTGTTGAACCTCGAGGTTCACCTGGGCCCACCTCTCCAGCTTGTCCAGGTCCCTCTGGATGACATCCAGTCCCTCTGGTGTATCAACAGCACCACTCAGCTTGGTGTCATCCATAAACTTGCTGATGGTGCACTCAATCCTGCTGTCTATATCATTGATAAATGATGTGAAGTTACTTGCAATGCACTGAATTATAAGAGATTAATTTACACAAGATAAATTCCTCTTTCTTCCATAATATTCCGTCCAGTGTATAGGGAACCATGCTAATGCCTGGCATGTAACAGGCTGAAAAAATTACTCATTATCTCTGTGCAGAACTAATATAGACATTACAAATCACTTACAGAGCAAAGGTGGGCATAGAGAAAAAGCCAGGTAAAGGAGTAGCCACTGCTTACCCCTGCATGTGCTTCATGTATTTTCATCTTTACTCATTCTGCACGTGCATAATTTACAAAAAGGGCATGAGCCCAAATTCTGAATCCCAGCATAGATCATGGTAGCTTTGATCTGAGTCTTCAAATTGCATCTGCATTTCCTGGGTCACTCCCAATGACTTGTAAATCATTGATAATTTCTTTAAGTGGATGTAACAGAGTTTTGCTATATGCAGTGAGCTATCAATTCCACCAGTAAGGGCAGACGGAGAAGTTTTGTCTGTATGGAAGACAAGTGCCTGGCTGTGCTACACTTGCGAAACTGCAGTTTCCCTCCACTGTGAAACCACATGCTGTTTAATAAATATTGTAACATTCAGCATCCTAAGCCAGATTCTGACTTTTCTGTTCAACGAAGATTAATTCTATTGACTTCTATGAATTAGCTCTGTTTTCAGTAGGATATATCTAAGCATGCAGCATATGATGCTAATGGAAAACTGTTTAAAACAAGTTTTAAAATAGGACTGTTGTCTTGAATGGGCAGTTATCGCATGGGATCCTTGACAGTGGCTAATACAAGTCACTTCAAAGGACAGCGAGAGAACACCTGTTTGGAAAGCACCAGTAAAAGAAGTATAACCCATTGGTTACTTCAGCCAAACCTTAAAACAAAAAGGATTTTTATCCCTTCAATATTTCTAAAGTGACTTTAAACAAAATCTTAACTAAAAGCTTATGACAAACTACTGTTTTTTGAGCAAGTCCACTAAGGTCATAAAAAAAAGAAGTATCCTTGAAAGGTCCTGTATGATCTCATTTCTGCTTCAGCTGTTTCAAATTTATCTTCTGTTGTTATTGTATCTCCATTTTTTTACTGTTCACATGCTAAATGTACAACCTTGAGGGATACTGTCCAGTTAATCTCTCCTCACTAAAGGAGAACCCTTTTATCCATTGTATTCAATCAACATCTGCATCTTATAAGCACATCTTAGCTCTCTAGCTTATTTTTCTCTTAGGGGAAATCAGTACAAATTTATCATCTAGTAGCTAATAATAAATATAATGCTTTATAACAGCAACTTGGCTTTCTCCCAGTGGTAGCTGAATCATCAGTAAAGTCATTCCACCTGGTCTCCTTTCTGTTTTCTTCCCCTATTGATAAAGAGGGCGTGATTTACTGGTTTTTAATTAGACATATTCCTGCCTTGAAGCGCCGTTCACCCTCTCTTGCCATGAACGTCTGCCTCTTTGGAAAGCATCCTTTCCATCTGTTACTTACTGCTGTCACAATAAACAAAAAAAACAAAACAAAATCTTTTTTCATAAAGATTTCACAATTTCTTGATTCAGTATTTCAACAAGTTTGAGGTAAACATCAGTGAGGATACTGATCCTATCTCATCCTGAAAAACTTTGTAATGCTTTCTCAAATCATACTTGATTTATCAAATCAGTCAATTCTACATCCATTTATTGATAGAATGGAAAAACCAATTATTAAACTGTTGTGTTTTCAAGTTAGTTCATCAATCCCTCATCATGCATATTTTTCATGCCCACCTAACAGCTCAGTTGCTTTTGCCCTTTCAGACTCTTTTCCATAATTCTAGTGAGTTGTGGAGGGTGACTGAATATTTCAACAAATAGGAGTTTTATATTGATAGAGCCAATGACAGCAATGTCCCTTGTGGTCTGCTAGCCTCTTATGGAAAGTATTTTCAGCATTTAGTGCTGCTCACAGGCAGCCCTTATTTGCAAAGCTAGGTAAATTAATTATGAATTTACTGTTTGTTTCTCCTCAAGTTAAGTATTTTTCATTTAAGTGCAAAACACTGACAAGGTGTTTAAATTGAACATCCTGACCTTAGATTACCTATGACCAAATGGCAGAGGAATGAGCTCAATATATTTGACTATATTAATAAAGCATAATTCCAGCATGTTTCCATTTAAGATGAGACAATTATGCTACAAAAACCCATATTTTAAAAAAACTGGTATTCATTTCTGATCCTAGATTATCATTTAACTATCATATTTCTACTCCTTGAATCTACTTCTGAATCCATGAATATTTTTCATTTCAGCTTTTATTGGTTTCTAGAAACCCACAGTCACCGAAGTATCAATAATACTAACTTCAGAAGGATACAGATACATAAATTCTGATGGGCAATGGTTTACTGTTGCTTGCCTTCCCTCCATCTGTAAAATTAATTCTTAAGCAATCCAGTAAGGGTTGTGGTAAATTCTAAAATCTCATCATGCATTTACACTTCCAGTAGTTGTGCTTAGGAAACACTACTAGTCCTACACATTTAATTCCACATTCATCTCACAATATACTCCTACTTGACAGAAAATATTTGGCTGCTATAGTTTGCATTTTTTCTCCCACAACCAAATTAAATTACAGATTCACTGTCTTCTTTGGTATGACTCATTCCCATAATGACATGCATCTAAAGCATGTAAATATATTTATGTGTGGTTGTTTTTGTGGTTTTTTTTGTGTGTGTGTGTTTTTGTTTGTTTGGGGTGTTTGTATGTTTGTTTTTGTTGGTTTTGCCTTTTGTTGTTAAATTCCAGGGTAAATAAGAAAAGCATTTTATCAGTCTCTTGTCTCTGGCCTGATTTTAAATAGTGCTTAGGACTGCAAAGTCTAGTTAAATGATACATGCTCAGCTAAAATATTAAAGCACCCAGTAGAAAAATAGATGCAGAGGAAAATACTGTCCAAAAAGATGGAAATACGAAACATTCCATAGAACTGCAAGGCTGAACTTGTGATATACAAGAGAATAAGGAATTGAAAGATTTGGGGGGGGTTCTTCCTTCCCTCTCAATATATACTTCAGATGTCTCTTTCAAGAAAATATTTTGGAAAATGACTGCATTTCAAAGGAGTCATTGCCTTGAGCACAGACTTGCCAGACCTGTCTGGACCCATACCTGGAGAGCACTGGTCCCATCCTCTCTTGTGAATGCTGCTGAGAGGGTGTGCATAACCTGAACTTTCTGCATACGTGCAGGATGATTTGCATTCAGAAACACAGTCAAAAACCTGGACCATTTTAATTGCCACACAAATGTCTAGCAAAGCTATGACTACAAAATTAGACAGGCACAAGATGTGTTAATCTGTCTTTCAGATCACAGTGGAATGGCAATAAATAAACCTTAAAATCCTTATATTTTGTGCCCACTGGAATCATAAAAGTTCCTGTACTTATACGTTCAATTTATTAAATTTCTGAATACCTGCAGTGTGCATTTTTACAAGGGCTTGCACTGAATTCTTCTGGAAAAAGAAAACTAATCTAGGAAAAAAAAAGTATTAAATTTCTTTTTAATACAACCTGGCTAAGGACAAATATAAAAATCTGAAGATTACAGGAAGAAGGTGAGGTCCAAACCGTGTAAAGATTTATCTTATTGAAAACCAATTAAACTGGATAAAAAATTTCTGGCAGGACTTTTTTTTTGTATACTGCCTTGAAAATTATGAATGAGATAAAAATAAAAACAAAGCTACAATGTAGTATGCTTAAACACTCCTTTTTATCAGCCTTCTATCAGTTTCAGGTATTTATAGTTAAAGTAGGATTTGTTTCATTATTACTGCTGCAAACAGATCTTCAGCAATATGTGTTTTCTCATAAAAGCGTATTTCTTTCGTTTTCATTGGCATTTCTACTGCTTAAGAGTTACATAAATATTGCAGATCTCTGAACACACAATATTTTGCCCTTTTTTTTTTTTAAGAATTCAGCTTGTTGAATATGGGTTAATTTATTGAAAGGATAAAGCATCTTAACTAGAGGTCATAGATAAATATATATAATTGAGCAACACGTAACTGTAACATTTTTAGTCATTAAGAGTCTTACCAGTGCCAGTGGTGTAGGTATTTAAATAAAAATATACGGGAAGTTTAAATAAGCTCTCAAAGGAGCAATAGCTTCCAGTTAAATGTTAAATCTTACTAAAACTGGTTAGCATAATTTGATAGGATGAAAATAGAAGGTTTTTTTTTTTTCTTTAATCTTTACTCTGCAAAGGATGTGAACAATATGCAGCTAAGTCATCTTGCAGGAAATTTATTATTCATACTTTAGCTCTATAATAATACACTTCAGTCTACTTCATATTATGACAAATGAGTTTCCTGAGAATTCAGCTTAACATTTCATATTATTTGTAAGTGTGCTTGTTTCTTTGGCGTAAGGTTATTTTGAAGATGATTTGCAGACAGGGAAGCATGTCTATAACTTGTAGACCAAACTTGTCCTTGGACTGAAGTATCCCTTATTAACATATATACCCAAAATGAAAATTTATCACATGAGAAAAAATGTTTTAAAAAGGCATTGCAAACTGTAGTAGTAATTTCTTGAAAAGACACACCCTTAGCCCATGTCAAACTGTCCATTCTAAAACATGTTCGTCCTGAAGTACTTTAACATGTGTTCATGGCCCGTGAACTTTAGTGGTTCTTAAAGATACATTTAAGTACATTACTCAATCGGTATAAATAGCAGTAAGGCTCTTCGGTATTCCCCATAAACACTTTACTGAATAGCTGTGCAAGTTTAAATAATCCTTGAAGAATATATTTCATGTCACAGTCTATACTTACTGTGTTTCTTAGTTTAACAGAACAAAGCTGTGTAAGAGAGACAGGATGCAGAGTTCTCAGCTGACCGCCCCTGCTGAACTTCTGCAGAGAGCAGTTTTCCGTTACGGTGTTATATGATGGGACGAAGTACCACAGATTGTTGCTGCCTCAGAGAATGTGCACGTGAGAGCACTTGCCCTCGTGCTCCCCCAGTGCACGGCAGAGAAAGCTATGCGTTTGATAGTGAGCTGAACAGAGGACTGCTGGTAGGTGTGGGAAGGAGCTGAATTCCTTCTGGAAAAGGCTCCTTCCTTTTCACAGGGAAACATTCATCAAAACAGACATAATAGATGAGTTACAAAGCCATAGGTAAGTATGAGCTTTCTTACAGAGCAGGCAGACTAATGTAGCTCACAGGGAGTAAAGATGTTCTGATGCATTTTGAAAGAAAATCTAGAAAAGTAGCCTAATGCAGAAAAAGGTTTTTCTTAGAACAGAAGAACTAGTGGCTACTTTCAAAACTATAACACTGGAACAAACCATTTAAGTATGAAAATTACATTCTAGTAAATATAGTTGCAACATGGGGCATCTGGCAGTCAGAGGAACTGATACAAATTTGACTGTGAGATAAACGTATATAAATTCTTTGTTTTAGATGCTATTGCCAATAGAATTGAATCAGCAGAAATTACACAGGGGCCTGTTGTGGTACCATGACCATCTCTGTCCCAAGGTAAATGTAAAACCAGCTACATGCACCTATCACCATTAAGCCTTGCCATAATGTTAGATGTAATTTTTACATCACTGAATTTATGGTATACCATTTATGGGATGTGTTTATAGTCTCTATTACCATTGTGCAGCAACTGAGAAATAATGTTACAGAGTGTGTTTCATGCACCTTCCTTTTCACTGAGTTTGTGACAGTTTGCTAAACTTCAGACCTTGATAAACTGGTGAAAGGACTTTCTGTCTAGCATGACCACACAATTAAGTCTGAATACTATCGTGACTCAACGCTATTCTTTAATCTTGCTGAGAGCTACAGTGCAGAGCTAAAGCTGTCATTACTAATTCTGTAATAGACATCAAAGGGAGAATAAACAGAAGAAAGCTTACTTCAAAGACCAGCGTCTCATTAGTCGGTCCTGCTGCATATAGACTCTCTGGATGGTTAAAAGAGCGTTGATAATCAAAAACTGTTCCAGCAAAAGAGAACTTTCCTGGCCAGTCAATTGTCCAGTCTCCTGTCAGATAATACTTTTTACTGAGGTTGCGCACTGCAAGGTAGCTGGTGGAGATTTGCATTTCGTGGAGCTGTATACTGCGTGCTCCTGCTGGAATAGTGACCACAGCATAGTAGTCTGAAAGGAAAGAAGTAATCAACGTTTTGCAGATGTCATACAGACAGAGATAGATTATCAGTTGTGAGACACCTTGAAATTTTTGCAGTTTAAGAGATATTGAAGACAGCTGTTCTGATCCACAAAAGTTCCTCTGTTTTCACAAGGAGAAACTAGTTCTGATTTTTAACCCCCTTATGCAGACTCTAATCAGAGTAACTGAGGTTTTTCAGTTCCTGGAATTTTGCTTTGTGATTAAAGGCAAGAAAAAGCAAATTCACCTTAGAAAAATGCAGAACAGACTAATGGTGGTTTCACTGTAATTGTTTTACCATGTTTTCCTAGTAGTTCTCTACAGTAGATGGAAGGTACTACTTCCATCATGGGCAGGGTTTTTGAGGTGAGATGCACTGGGATGCAGAGAGCTTTCACAAAGCCCAATATGACACTGGATCTCCCTGTTGTGAGCCATTGCTCTTGGAGCATGTAGAGATCTCAGTCCACAGTCAGATGAGACACTGCTGACAGTCTCCAACACCTGGTGCACACAGCTAATCTCACAGAGCATTCAATTCAGATTATTTTTTTAGCATTTTGTCTCTGTATTACTATATCCTACAGAATTTCCTGGCCTATATGGCTTGTAGTATTGACACATCTTACAATCAACAGTAGATGGGTCCTCAAAATACCCCCATGGGTAAAGAAATAATATCTGCAATTTATGCCTGAGAAAATGCAGCATAGTGAGATTATTTCACAAGAAGCCTGTGACAGGCCACTAAAGAAAAGTCCACCTCCCAGGAACTGGATCATCCACTGAATCAGCTGGACAGCTTCCAGCCAACTTAATTTGAAAATGGACATGGAAATACTGTCATATTTGGCATTATGCTGTACATCACTTTTTGTGTCTTCAACAGTCCCATTCCAGACAGAGCTGTTGACAGCTATTTTTTCACTTAAAATCTCTTTTAAGAGGAAATTCACACATAAAGAGAAAATATGGTTTAAGAAACAAGAGGAATGCTTGCAATTGAACTAACCACGACTTATGCTGATTGCTTTCTTGTTACCAAGAAACAGGAAAATATGAACTCTGCTGTCACTCTCCCTGTGATTTTCAGTTCACATCTGGACTTTTCACCACTGCCCTAATGAGCAAGGAGTCATATATATTACATGGGGATAAGCAGAGCAATGAGTTGATGGTCATGTGGAACAGCTTTCCTTACCATTAGCTTTGTGCTGGATCAAGTATTGGCCTTTAAAGAACTTGCATGTTGAATTATCTCCTTTGCAAACTCCACAAGCATCCAGTACAGATTTGGAACCAAGTCCATGATCACACCCTACTTGCTGCAACCAGAAAGGCACAAGTGAAGGACTCGGACACTAGGGAATTTGAAGAAACAACTGCATTTTCAATAAAGGAGTCAATTGCCCACTTGGAAAAAAGTAGCCATTAGGATTGTAAGGAATTTAATATTATCTTACTTCACATATTCCATCAATGCAAACATCATATTTATTTGGAGAACACAGAGTTCCATCCTTCACTTTGCTGGACATTGCAAAGAAAAAGTCAAAGTCTTCAGCTGTGCAGTACAATTTACATCTATCTTCCTCTGGGGAACAGAAAAACAACAAAAAGCAAGACAAGAAACTATTAGCAGACCTGAAGTGCCATTTAAATTAAATAATAACAAAAAAAGCACCTTGCTATTGTTTCTTCCTGCATCCTAGATGACAAGCTGTAAGTATTTATTGTGGTTGGTGACATATGAGGTCCCCAAAATGTGCATAAAAATAGCCAAATACACTAGCTAATATTATGCTATTTTAAAACAACTTGTGGGCTTGACTTTCTGCACAGAGAATTAAGAACTAAAAACCAGTGCGAAAACATGGACATTGCATCTCCTGATGTGGCCCCGATTTCAGTTCCACTGGTTCACAGTTTCAAATTTCATTTTTTATTAAGAGAATTAGTAGATTTTAATAATTTTATTTGATTTTTGGTTAAAATTTGAAAAATATGTAAAATGGCACAAATTAACAGTTGAGCTGAAAGCTAAGACTGGGACCAGGGTTTCCCCTAACAGAAGCACTTTTCCTCAAAAAAATGCCATTGTCAATGAAATATCTTCTTATATGCAGATGGTGGTTTATGCTTATAAAGGGCTAATTCTACGCAGACAAAACAGTCACGCAATTGTAAATATTGTCACAATTGCTGAAATACACAATTTTAATATAGATGGTAAGTGCAACAAATAAAACAGTGTAATAAAGTTTTGAAGAACCTGAAATTGGATTCAAAACTGTATCCTTTTATTCTTAAATAAGCAGCTGAATTTTTCAATACTACTTTCTATAGATGCAAGGCATCTGTATCAATTCTGAAAAACCAATTATTCTCAGAACTATAAATGTACATCTTAAGGGGAGACTATGAAAAGCAGCTAAGAGAGTAAGGACAGGCATTCTCAAGTTCAGAGTCACTTGGGGACATCTTGCTTTTGAAAATTTTGCCCTTTTTAATTTTAAGCTCCTATTTCTTTTACTAAACATAACCCCTACCTTTAAAACCAATGCAGATTATGTTAATTTCTGATAAACAAGATGCATTAATTATACAACATCCATTGTTATAGGCTGTGAAACCCTATTTCCTATGTTCGCATTGGCTTTTAGGATGACAAAAATGTCTGCAAAGGCTTTTGAAAAAATTACAGTCAGGCTAAGAATGAAAGTTACATGAATGTGAATGTATTTTATATATATACGTTTAATTATACACTTACCATCAAAAGCAAATTTGTACAGGTGCTACACAAAGCAGCTACAATGTGACAATACAGCCACTTATATTCAAGTAGTAGTAATTGCAGCTACAAACTGTGCTTTCAAACTGCATTCATTGTATCTGACAAAAATGAATACTGATTGAAAGTATTTGCAAAAATAAGATGTATAAAGTAAAATAAATGTTGCTTGTACAAAAAAAAAACAAAACAAGAAATAGTCATTAAGACCTGAACTTTATAAAGATATCTTAGATGGCTTTAAAAAATTTATGCCAGTACATTGTTTGTTTTCCCAATTCTCCCAGGACTATACCAGAAGAAAAGTCAAAAGGTTGATTTATTGTTATGTTTCAGAATCTGAGAACATTCCAAAGGAAGGAAGATTCTGGTAGTGTTATTGTGGGAGCTCACATTTCCCATGCTGAAAAGTCCATGGAAATTGTTTTGGTTTGGTTTTACACAGAATGATATGCAATATAAAATGAAAGAGAGGAGTAGCAACAGCCAGGGAGTCACTCTAAGGACAAGATTTCAATTCCCAATCAAAATCAATTCTGCATGTTCATACAGGCAGAGGAGCACAGGAGGCCGGATTCAAGTGTGCTAGAAAGTAAACACCTCTCAAATAAGCCAACGGAATTTCTGTTTGCTTACATCAGGGTGACATTTGCCCAGAGAATATGGATGAATTACAGCTTATTGCTCACTTTCTTCAATTGCCTTTGTCAGAGCTGTGGCATAATTACCTTCCACTTTAGTATACGGCTTCCATTTGTAGTACCATCCCCGGAAAGGTTTGCTGTTATATTCTGCACACTGCTGGGCACGGAAGTCCAAGCTATTTGCTGGACATGGCTGATTATTACAAAGTTGATAAATACGACCGGAACCTTGGCAAAATTTGCCGCCATACTGTGGCCTAAAAAAAAGAAAAAAAATTATTTTGTGAAACATACTTTGTGTGATTGGCATATTACATGTGTATGAGAATATGGAGAAAATGAGAGGACATACTGTCTTAGAAGATTGGTATTTCTTATATGCGCAATTAATTTTCATGTTTCCTAAACCGAAGCAAAGCACTTGCAATGAATTATCTACTTGAATCACTGCAAACTCAGCAAAGATGCACCCACCTAGAGGTGAGTCATGTTTTCACTAATTTAAATTTATAGGGCTATTTTGTATTGGATGGTTTAAGTCTTGTCATACAGCTATTTTTACTCTGCTGTATCCCAGGAATGAACATGTGCAAAGCATTATCTATCACAATAAGAGTTATTAAAGGATAACATAACACTGATCAAACATAAGCAGAATGAATAACTACATTTGATTGTTCAATTGTTTTGTAAATCATTTTGAAAAAAAAAATCAAAAAACGTGCTTTTAAACAGTCAAATGAAACAAGGAATGTGCTTTAAGAAAATGTTTGAATTTGTGGGTAACTTCAAATATGTCACATCCACTTCAGCAAACCTTAGCTGAGCATTTCCCTTAATTTTGGACACATTGAAAAGAGCATATTCTATTACTTTTCTAGTGCCTTACCAGAATAATAGGGGTTTTTTAACTCTTTGGTGTATGTGCATGACTGTGAAACAATGTGGAATGTAAGACTTGCCTTTTTTTTTTTTTAAGTGACTGATAGGTCTCACAAGCTGCTGAGAAGTGTATTCACTCCCCTTTGTATTTATTATATAGATCTACACAGGAATTCACTGGTGTTAGTTTTGCAGCCTCACAATGCTCAAATACACATCTGCAAGTACTAAGTCAAATCTTCAAAACAGTAGATTCTAAGAATTGTGTGTTTTATTATACAATTTCTTGTGTCAAGTCAAAAGAAATGTAAGAGTGCTGCACTTGCACACATTTATGTAACATTTTTAAAAACTAGCTAACATAAATATTTGGAAGACAAGCTATGATCTTTCAGTGGACAGCTTGCCCATCTTACACACACATCAAGGAAAAAAATTAGAATAACAGAAAAGATACTGAATAATGTATTAAGTAACAATAATAATTAGTAAAGAAAAATAGTGTAAGAGATACAGTTGCAGTGTATTTTTGTTTAAATCCTTAAACATTATGTTTTAACTATTCCCATATCAAGTATTCCATGCAGCTTCTTTTGACATGCATCTGACTGGAGTAATATGGAGAAGAATTTGGTGCAACATGGCTGAGAAAATCCAGGTGCTCTTTCTGCTTTTTTATAAATTTTAATGCTCATACGTCAAACACTTCAACCAAGCTGGGACCTGGATTTAATGTTTTGACTCAGCTCTGAACGTACACAATTTCTGCCTTTCCTAGCATTCTGGGCTACAAAACAGCCTTTCAAAGATGTGCAACCCCCCCTAACTCTATTTAAAACTGGGGTAAAGCACCAGCAAAATTTGCAGTGACTTTTCTTGAGGTCACTTACTAACTACACTGACACCGAGTATAATGGCGAAAGTCTTAAAGGCAGATTTTCTGTTGTAGTTGGTGACAATTCAGTCCGTGAAGGGCAGGGAGGGTATTCACTGTCAGTGAAGTTGGAGTATTTATGCTGACTTTGTGCAATTGGTGAGAGATTTGAGTTAAGGCAGCTGAACCGTTAGGTCCTTACTGAATCCTCCACACTTTACAGCCTCAGCACACGTATTATTTTGACCTCCGTCAGCCCCAGAGAACAAATCTGCTTTAGTCTGAGGAAAAGAAGCAACCTCCTTCCAAGTAAATGCCACCAAACAATCAATATAATAGAATTATTTATGGCTAGATCGTGATTTCTAGCCACAGTCTTGCATTTGAGAGTGGTATAAAATTCCACCAAACTAAGGGAGCACTGAAAGAGGGATTCTGTTTCCCAGCTCTATTACAGCATTTCACTATTACAGTACACTCCCATTACTGAAACTGTTGGCTAGAGAATTATGGAAACTTCCCCACCTTTGTTTTTTACCAACAAGATGTCAGTAAGAGTTAAGTAATTCACAGGAAACTAGATGTAGCTCTACAAAACCAAATATCAGAAAAAATAAATTTCTGTCATATACAATGACAAAATCACACTTTTACTGGTGATGTTTGTACCACCAGTAGATTTTAGGTTGACTGCCTGCAGAAGCCCCGGTAGTATAATAGCACTTAAAATGGAATGCTTTGCACAGAGGGTATTCCAGTATTTCTACAGTGGTACAGTGCTCCTAATACCAAGATAGCCTAAACTTGTCATCCATCCGTGTCCCTCCCCAGTGATGGCATGCCTAGGTAAAGGCACCTGCATGAACAGCTGCTGTTAGAGCCAAGGCCTTGCTGAGAATAATTGGAAAAGGGAGGAATTTGGTGAGAAAGGCCAGCAAAAGCATCTACAAAGAATGATTTGTAAAAAGAGTATAAGTGCAAAGATATAAATGCAAGATTAGCATGTTAAAATGCTACGAGAGTAGCTTAAATTAATCCTGTGATACCCTTTTAAGATAGACTTCATAAACAGTGAAAGTAAAATGGATGTTCACGGCAATGCAACATAGAAAGTGAGAAATCCTAGAATTAATCTGAGCAAGGAAAGTATTTTATGCATCACAAAGGGAAATATTGACTCTGAAATTCTGGGATCCTATTTTTTTTTACTATGACCATATTTTGATAGTATTACACAGCTAGAGTGTTTTATTTTGCATGAATTTGAAAGGTCTACAAGGTCTTTCGCACTCTGCATTTTTAATTAGCATTTTAAATGGCATCATTACTTTGCAGTGCCTGTAATCACTGTTACAAATATTGTACACAATTGATTGAAAAGAAATGCTCAAGCAGTTTTGATTTAGTCTTTTGATTGAATACGTGCCCCAAACTCCATTCTAATATTACTGAACAATGCACTATTGTGAAGTGGGTAGGATGTGGTCCCATAGATACAAATCAGGTATTTATTTAAATCTCTCGGGCACTCTTGAGGTACTTTCCCAGCTAAACTATTAAATTATGTAAACTATTTCTATCTTAGAAAAGTATCTCAATTGCAAAATGATGTGATGTATGAAAACCAGATCCATGATATTACACTGTGACAATTTACAGAAGCATAATGATTTTAGCAAATCTGCATAGTTCTGTGTTCTACAGATGACCTCCATAGGTGCTTTTTTTAGTATGAACTCATACATAACTGGTGGTAATTCACAGGCCATACCCAAAGCTGTTTGGGTGTGGTCCCAGCATCTGTCTTAATATTATCAAGAAAAAGGGAAATGAATTTGATGAATATTATTTGCAAGAGGAGAATTTCACATGCAAACACATGTGACAAGATTTTCATAAGCAGCAGCCTGATCTTGTTTCCTTCAGCTGTCTTTAAGCTTCTACTAAGATGTGTCACCTTTAAAATCACTGGAAACCTAGAAATCTCCCTCAAAGTTCCTAAGAAGTCAGTTATTTTGAAAAGTGAATTACTTATTTTAAAACCTCATTTTAGAGTTCAGTCAGTTCTTCAGAGTTCCACACTCCTTGTCCTGATCTCTTAAAGAAATACATTTTATTCTTCGCCATTCTCTCAATTTCTCTATCCAAAATAATCTATCAAACTTTTGAGCAAAACAAACATCAGCTCCTACACAAATCTGGATTAGGAAAAGTGAAATAATAAACATATTACATATGAAATAATATACATATATGTACTGAAATATATAAACATCTTAAATATATTTCAGAAGTTCAAAAAGAAAGGAATCATTATTCTTTGTTTATGTACAGTCATAGAGGTGAACAATGAACAATGACTAGGTTATAAATTGTTCCATGTGGTGTAACACTGAAAATGGACAGTATTATTTTTCTAATGATTCCACATCTATACAGAAGTGCTGGGAAGGAAAATATTCATACACTGTTGTGTGGATGGCTTATTTATAGTCCTGTCATTTCATCACTCTGAGAGAAATTTATAGTATCTTCTTTTGTTCTGAGTTATCACTAATATAATAAAATTGAATTTAGTACAAACATGATCCAGTCTTGGTATCAAGTCTTACATGGTTACATAAAGTCTTGCTTTAATTAGAACAGATCAGTCCGAGTGAAAGTTTTAAATACATAATGCTACAGTAACAGACACCCTTCATGTTAAAGAGCTTCTGTTTGAAGACCATTGGTAATCATTATCAGCTATAATAGTGTACCAAACTGAACATTTCAACTACTGGATGTTCTTCGGTCACACAGGGAGAACCAGGGAAGGTTTATGAATAAATGCATAGAACAATGTTCAAATTTAGCAAGCAAAACAGGAACCAAACTAGGAAGATCAAAATATATGTATGATGTGTAATTGAGACCCTGTGTTCTCTTACTAGATTAATAAAGGAAACTTTCCAAGGAATGTTATTTATCAAAATACACTGAGAAACAACAGAAATGGTTGAGAAAATGCTCTGCTACAGATCTGCAAAAATTGGCTTGACTGAGTGAGGGCAATAAAGACTATTTTAACTAACTCACATTTTCCTATAACATAGTATATGAAGCATGGATATTATTACTGCAGCACTGTATAGTAGGTGTGAGGCCTCTTTACAGCCTCATATAAACTGTGTCATATTTTGTCTGTTTTTTATTACTACAGTTTAAATGTTGTTTTTATTGTGTGCAATGAAGACTACATATGTCTATGCCTGTTGAAGTTGTGTATGAAATAAAAAAGTGAAATAATTGGTTTTTTCTTGTAGGTTGAAGTGAATTGAGTAGTTAGGAAAGCTGCTAGTCAGATAACACTTTCTATTTTGAAATTATACTGTAAGGAATAGTAGTATTTACAGAAATAAGACATTCAGTAGGAGAAAATAACAGAAATGTTGCATGAACTAGCATACAATTCTAGGTGTCAGCAACTTTATTCTGAACTGTGAAATGTAAAAGAATGCAAAGAACATGACAGACATACAAAGACATCTGTCTACAACCATTTTGATATTGACTTGAAACATTTTTGGTTTATTATCCTAGATAATATTGTCTCATCAGAAGTCAATAGCTTTTAAGACCTTTTTCCCCTTACTCTTAAATTATTAGGTGCGAATATGTCTGTGTGGTGTTTCATTGCTTCTGCAGGTATTTGATAAACTGTAGTGTCACAAAATAAACCTAGAAAGTTTGGCTGTAGATGATCTACTAATCTAGCAGTCTTCAGACAGCCACTACTTTCAGGACATATTTCTGTCTTTCGGCTACTTATTTGCAATGTTGGACACGACAGAAAGGTCTTAGAAACATTTTGACACGTACTATTCCCCTACGGAAATGAAGCCTCATTTTTGGTTCTAGTTAGCATAAATAGTTAGTATTAAAAAGATACCTTTTCATATCTATGTCTTACTTTGGATTATTGCAGTGTCTTTCTTGATATGTGACCCCACCTCCACAAGTGCGAGTACACGGTGACCACTCAGACCAGGCAGACCATTGGCCATTTACAGGCTTGGGTCCATGATCACCATATTTGACACACTGTCCTCTTCGACACCACTGCCAAAAGAATGCCAAAAAATATCCCATCAGAGTTAGCGGTACCTAGTAGATGCAAAAAAGAAAAAATCCACATTTAAAAGCTCCAGTGCTTAACCCTAATAAACATGAGGTCATCCACTGAACTCAATGAGCTAGCTCACAGCAGGACAGGGACTCTGAAGAAAGACATTGATCCACACAATGGTATACATACGTACTGTCCTAAAATTTGGCCAGGTTCTGAGTTAAGACCTCCTAAGGTGCAAATTTTAAAAACAGTTCTCTTGAAGAGTGTCTTTTTGGCTTACTCTTCCCCACCAAAAATTCATGTTTATTTATGGTCTTGTGCTGTCAGAACCTCAAAGCTTCCCATGTACTTTAAAAATAGCCTGCTAAAATTCTGCTAAAATTTCTCCCTTTTATCATTCAATTATGAAATACTGCATAAAGAGAAAAAGCAAAACAGAACATTTGTCAGTAGCTTGAAAATCAAAACAGTATTCTAGTGGAAGAAACATTTCAGCAAAAGAAAATATTTTTGGTAACTATAAATGAGTGTAAATTAGAAGGTTCAACTAAAATAAATAACCATGCTCTTCTAGTAGTGATCACTGATGATAATACACATGACAGCCTTAGTCTGCAGAGCAAGTATTATGGCTTTAGGAATGTTTCTATCAGAGTGGAATTTGAAGCCTTGATCTAACATCTGCTATAATTTGTGGATTTTCTTGCTGATTTAGATTTTCCAGATATATTTTATTCCATAGCTCGATGGGAGAGGCTTCATTATCTACCATCAAATAGGTGCCACTATGAGGACTAGTCCTAACTACATTATTGCAATGAAGTATTTAACAGAGCAATTTGGAAGTCCATGATAGCAATCCTGGAGGGATCTGGATAAAACTGGTTATGACAGGAGCTGGTACTTGACCCAATAAGCCAAGGTAGAATTACTTCCGGGCACGCATTAAGAAAAGCTTGACCAGCAGGTCAAAGGAGGTTCTCCTCCCCCTCTACTCTGCCCTAGTGAGACCACATCTAGAGTACTGTGTCCAGTTCTGGGATCCACCATTCAAGAGATATGGAACTACTGCAGACATTACAGCAGAGGCTACAAAGATGATGACAGGACTTGAGCATATCTCTTACAGGAAAAAGCCGAGAGAACCGGGGCTGTCTAGCCTGGAGAGGACAACTGAGAGGGGATCTGATGAATGAATGCTTATCAATACCTAAAGGGTGGGTATCAAGAGGGTGGGGCTAGTCTCTTTCCAGCTGTGCCCAGTGATAAGAAAAGGGGCAATGGGCACAGACTGGAACATGGGAAGTTCCACCTAAACTTAAGAAAAAAGTTATTTTCTTTGAGGGTGACAGGGCCCTTGAACAGCCTGCCCAGAGAGGTTGTGGAGTCTCCTCTGGAGACTTTCAAAAGTCATCTGGACATGTTCCTGTGCAACCAGCTACAGGTGACCCTGAGGCTGGACTCAATGATCCCCAGAGGTCCCTTCCAACCTATACCATTTTGTGATTCTATGACAAAAACATTTATAAAACAACTTACCATACTTATACCACAAGCTGTTCCTTCTGCTGCTGGCATGAACTTAGTCTCACACCTATGACCCACTTTGTGACACCATAGAGATTTGCATATATCCTAAAAAGGAAAAAGGGCTCACTGTAATACTGATCATTCCCATTATATCCTGGTGTTTAGGAAGAATAACAAACACCACATGCCCTTGCTACCTTAAAACCCATATAAAAAAAAATTCTCTGACATTAGAAAATACAGGGTTTAAGATTCATAGCACAGTCATATCCTGTATATTGCATTTTGGTTTATGCACCATTTCACTTTTAATTATTTTGAGTGTGAGGCTATACTAGAACAAAAACGGTGTTAAAAAGTTCAAGGCTAAAATTTTATCAGGTCTACAGGGATTATAATACTACGAAGAGACTAGATTTTCTAAAACATAGGAGCTCTCTGGAAAAATAGTCTCTTGGCAGTGCTGTTCACTCTCTCTTCTTTTGTTTATTAGCTGCAGAAGAAACACAGCTGCCATCACGTGATACATGTGGTTAGTGTAAAATAAATCAAAAGTACTTCAGGTTAAGAACAAGAGTAAAAGAAATTACAAGACTTCAGAATGAGCACTCCAGATTATTTAATAAAATACCTTCTCTGAAGAGATCAGCAAGGAGTGTAGCAGTCATGAAAATAATGGATTAATCTAAATTAATCCTTCATCATGAAGTCAAGAGTATAAGTTATGTTTCTATTGTTCTAAAACAACCCTATAGATCTTTTCCAGACTTTGATGCCAATGCACAAGTGAAACAAAACACAAGAAACATAGTCCTTCTTACCCTACACCCCATGTTTTGGTCAAAATTCTACTGCCTGCTAATTTCCCTTAGCTTAGTAGTCAAGGGCTCATGGATCATATGTATTTGACTGCACTCCTTATGACTGCTAGAAAGAACACATTTCCTTCTGAAACTCCCCTGGGATTCTGATATTCTTCAAAAGAGGCCAGTACCTTCAAAGCAAATTGCCAAGCAAGATAAGGTAGAGAAATAGCCCATGCCTCTGAAAGACACTGTATTACTTGTACTTATTTAGTGCACTTTAGTTTGCAAATGTAATTTTAACTTTTCAAAAGTATATCAGTGGGTACCTTTACAAAGCTGAGGTTGCACAGTTTTGCTTTCATTCCAAATTGCCATTTGCACTGGGTATCGGCATCATACATCTGCCCTGGCAGTTTGTCAGGGTATTTATACTGTCCTGTTTGCTTAGGTTCATCAATCAGGCAGGCAGCTTGAGCTGTACTATAATGAGAATGTATATTAATCACGACTGTGATCTTTCTATCAAAATATTTTAATTTGCTACAGACCAGCAAAACATATAACATGGTGTACAGTACGTTTAACTAGCTTTAGAGAGACGCGCTGAAATGAGGATATATGCTTGCAGGGGCCAAAAGATCCTGACTTCTGGTTGGTAGCCTGGCCTGCAAATTTTTAAGGAAGCAGGAAATGCCAGGCTTCAGGACTGTTGTGACAAGAAGAAAGAATGATACCCAATTCTTTTCCTCCCTTTATTCCTGTATAACCAAGAGTGATCTAGTCTGCTGCTGTGGATTCCCAAAACCTGGAATTGACAGAATCAAAGGTACAGTGTCTGATTTCAGCATTCACTTTGTGTGGATTGATGAACAGAAGGCTGCTGCAGATTGTGTGTTTTGGGTTGGTTGTGTCCTGTTTACAACCAAAGGTACCTTATGGTCTACATTCTTTCCTTTGTGTATGCTTGAGAACACACATATATAGAAGGTTACTCTGTGCTGGATTTTATCTTCCAAGCCTAAGTCTCTTGAACCATACTGCATGTTGGAGGACTTATGTGACTTTTTAGTTTACAATCTGCTCGTGTACTCAGAATATGTTGCATCATTGCAGAAGAAAAAAAAAATCACCAGAACTCAGTCACCCTTCCTGGCCACTACTCTAAGATAATAACTTGGAATTTAAGGATCAGATTCACAGAACTATATAGGTGCTTGATTTTCACTATAAGGAATTATCATCTAAAATGCCTGTATTGCATCTGTGTCTTAGTACTACCTACACATTGTTGAGTAATCATTTATAGTCTACCCATGTATGGCAAACGAAATAAAAGGAAGGTTGTACAGGAAAGGACTGCAATTCAGATGACATTAAACAGTCTGAAAACCACTTCCTTTAAAAGCACCACTAAGTAATGCCAACATGCTGCAGAAATAATTGTCATCTTTTTCTCCATACACACACACACCTCCCAACATATGAAAATATGTAAAAAGTCCTTACTCATGACATGAGCCAGGTCAAGGGAGAAACTCCAGTAAGAAAGGTCACTACTGTTAATTTACATTTTGTAATGACTTTGGTACAACTGTCTGCCCCCTTTTCTGTTCATGTCTTGCTAATTCTCTAAGAAGACTAGCTGCTGACAGGAATGCCTGGGAAAGAATGATATGCCAGTCACTACCACAGGATATTCATGAAGGGTGAAATTCATTCTTTTGAAATGAGGCAGGACAAAAACCCTTGCATGCCATACCACCTCTACGTTCCGTAAGTCCAAGTGTGTGGGCTCAATTAGTACATTAGTTTGAGCACATTTTTAAAAAGGTGGATTTCACACTTAAGTAATTTTAATGCCCGTTTTAAGAATTCAAGCCCAGTTACTAAGAATACATTCCCTGGCACCAACCCAGGTTTGCATCTGACCTACCTGAGAAATTTGTTGAGATACTGCCTGCTGCATACAGACCACGAAAACACTCCATTGTTTCCTGTGAGTGTGGGAGACATAATATTACCTTCAGCTTTTCTACAAGGATTTCCTTCTCCATCATGAATCATACCAAAGCTGAAAAGAGAACCAGGTGTGAGTGAAAATCTAGCTTAAAGGAAGCAAGACTTTGGGGCAGAAGAAACACCTTCTGGGTAACATCTCTGTGCTTGAACTCCACAAGGAATGTGCAATTCATCCTTTTCATTGCAAAGGGATGAAATCATATGCACCATACAAATGACTTACTAGTATGAAACAAGCTCAAATTAATAGCATTTTTCTAATGCTATTTCTAATTGCTAAAAAATAGCAATTTTCTAATCATACACTTGTCTGATGAGAAAAAGATAGTCAACTTTCAAGAAAGACCCACAGTGGTGATGCACAGGAGCTCTGCAGTGTGAGCTAATGACAAGATGCTGGTAATTAAGCACTGGAGCTGCAGACTGCATCAGAGGTTTTACAGTCTAGCCATTTCTCTTTCCTATAGGAGAAACGTTTTGTAGTGAGATGGATAGAAGTAGTGGATCTTATGTCCAGTCGCACTTTTACTTGCCTTTATCAGCTTAAAACATGCACACAGTCTGAATCTTTCTTGCCTAGGGGTAATGCTTGTTAACATGAATGGCATGGAGATCAGAATCCAGGGAAGTATCAGTGTTACAGAGCTGTAAGAAATACAGCATAACTGCCCTAATAGGAGGGAAGAACTACATAGCTGCATTCAATCTATAGCAAAAGAGGGGGGGTTGAATGAATAGAATACAAGGCAAGAATATAGAAACATGATTCTTTTTCCAGTTTTGGCAACTAACTTGCTATATGATCTCAGCTGAATCACTTTTTTTCTCCTTACTTTTGTTATACTCTGTCACTTAAGTTATCTAGACTGTAACCTCTTTAGCAGGAATTCTGCCTCATATTGGCTCATTCTGCAGCATCATGAGGCCCTGCTTTCACTAGGAGAGGTCTTAGGATAAAGAATAATAAGCAATAATAAAAATTATATCCATAAATCTCTACATAATTTAATCACTTTTAGAGCTAATTTTCAGGTTTTTTCCTTTCCCTGATCTGTATTTACTCACTGTACAGGACATCTGTGAATTTCAATGTGTTTTGAATAGAAATTTCATAATGTTACTTCAGCACTGTAGTACATTGGTGACTTTATGAATGTAATCTGTGCATGTGCAGGGAATATATAATTTACTGGACTCAATCCTCTACTATTAAAAATCATTGCAGGTTCATCATTGTTACTGCTTTTGCTGCCACCAGCTGAGGCTCCAAACTTGTTAAAATATTTTACTCCTTCTGTAAAGGGACAAAAAAGTCCAAATTGAGTTATTTTTTAGAATCCTTTATAAAATACTAATTTTGTTCACCTGCACTGCAGCCAAAGAATCCACAGTTTGTGTACCCACCAACAGAATGGGCTCTGAATTCCGAAAGGAACTGTTAAGTTTTCAGATAAAAATACAAACTACTTAAAGGAAGCCATAAAAATGCATAATTGAAGCTACTCAGTGGATCACATACTGTGATCTACACAGCGTACAATATTCTTCTGCTATGAAGTTCTTAGGTTAATATATTCACAGCAATCCTCAACACCTCCAGGGCTGTCACAGGTTTTATTTTCTTCCAGGAATCTCTGTATCACAGAAACCGAATTCTGTTGTCTTACATCACACACTAGGTAGTCTCAGGAACACAAACACAAACAAATGATAACAAAGACATTTTGTATCTGGTACAGGATTTTTCCAGGAGATAAGACGCATTTCATTAGACGAAAGTATGGAAGGATACCAAAGAAAGGTTTAATAATAGGAGAATCAAAGGCAGTGGTGAAAAAGAAAAAAAATACCCCAAAAGTTAAAAAATTTCCAAGCATCATCTCTCAAGGTAAATAAAGAATAAACAGGACGGAAGAACATTGAGACACTAAAGGGGATAATTCTTGAAAAGTAAGGTATGGACCTGATTCTCTCCTGTACTGACTGAAGGGCATTAAAAATGTACTGAGGTCAGTGAAATTGTGTTAGTGTGACAAGAGGATCAAATAATATATATTTTACATATTTGGTCTCATTGAAAGCATTGGCACAATTCCCATGGGCTTCACTGGTAGCTGGATTATTCTGTAATTCCTTGTTTCTCTTCAGATTTACAGAAACCTGTGAAAGGGTCACTGATGTAGACATTAGGTCATAGTATATACTGTAGAGCATATTTGTACAATGAAAACGACATAGTAATGATTCAGTCATGCAGAATGAGAAGGATTCATGCCTTGACCAAACAACAGAATACAGGATTACTGCTTTTCAAAGATATCTTGTGCAGTAATAATTGTTGCACAAAATAAAGTTCCTATGCCCACGTTTTAACTGACCTTTGATTTCAGATTTGTACCACCTAGAGAAGCTATGCCGCTATATTGCCAGTGGTTAGACAGACTCCAGCTTGAGCTATGCTAAAAATAGACATCAAAACCATGCAAAAAGTTGTGAAAAAGTAATTCAAAGTTATCCAGACAAAAACCCACCATAATCATCATCTTTAGACTTAATTCAACAATTCAGAAAATACCTGAAGCTCCTTGCAAGAGTATGGCTGCTTTTGTTTGAGACACAGCAGGTTCTTAGGAAAATTAGTCTTATTACCATAGAAACCAAATGTAAATCCAATAGACATAGATACAAAAAGGCAGGAACCACCACAAAGATTGTTTTTAGCCAAATTGTGCATTAAATAGGTAGAAAAAAACCAAAGAATGACAGTCTGAACAGAATGAATGGCTTCCAGTTCCTGTGAAACACCAGGTCTTCTGGGAAAGGGACCCTTAAGAGATCAAGAGAGATCACTTCGCCATACTGCAAATTGCAGTGTCCTTTCTCTTTTTGGAGAAACCACACTGGTACTAGAAGCAATTTGTCTACTACAGCACTGTGGGAAGCTTGTAGATTATCATTGTCATCTTTTACTGGGTTTTTTTGGTTATCACCTGGAATACATAGAACATCAAAAAAACAAAACTAAAGGGAAAGCACCCCAGGCAGCTGATTCATTTCATGCGGAAGGACACACCTCTGAGTGAGGAGTCTTGCCTCTGTTTGGCCTAAAATTGCTTATAGCTTCCTGTCAAAAACAGTTGTGAGTTACCTGTATCAGAATAAGGTCCCTCTGCCTATGGCAGCAAAATCAATCAAAATCCCACACTGCTTATTGTTACAATTGTTGAAGAGATGATATTTAATAAGGTCAGTGCTTTAGCTGCATGTTCTATATATTCTAATCATTCATTATATAGGTCCCTATAAATGATCCATATTTAACTAATTTATTTTAACTGGTACTATGTTTCCATGCACTTACATATTTATTTATAGAAGGAGCATGTAAGACTCATGAAACTTACTTGTGTCCAGATTCGTGAGCAATTGTAAAAGCCAGTCCAAGGCCTGTATCTTCATTAATGGTGCAGCTACGGTATTTGCTGCACATGCCACTGATAGGTGCAAAACCTGAAGGAAGGAAGGAAGCAGTAGAATAGCTTGTTCCTCTACAGAATTCCAAATATGTCTATTATCTGCACTGGTTCTAATAAGCCAGTCTATTGTGGTGCATGAAAGTGGTTGTCTACTTCACATTTATCATGAAAGTATAAAAAAAAAATTGGAGTGGCTCAGAAATATTCACAAAATGAAAAATATTCCTTGAAGAGGTGACAATCCAGAAGGATGTCTTCAGAGAGCTTGTCACTTTTTCTGAAGAAATGATACCAGTAATACACTTTTCCTTCTAGGTGCCTCAAAGACAAATATGTAAAACCAATACTGTTCTTTCCTCTTGAAGAAGGCTAACTTTATGTGTAAAACTGGACTTGTTTATTTTAAAACATTACAGTCTCTATGAATCAAGATGCTGCTATTGACACCCATGAGTTTATCAGAATGTGTTTTCATACCATACCTAAAGTATCACAGGGCTCATTTTTCCAAGAGCAGATATCAAAACCCGTAAGCAAGATGGCATGGTCATGGCGCTTTCCATTCTTCCCAATCAAAGCAGACTGCCATTGACAAAAGCTGTTCAGTGACTGGTCCGCATGGTGGTTAATCAGTAATCCACCCTGCAGATATTTCACAGACACAGAAATAAGGTGCTTCTATCAGTACTTGAGGAAAGTGATTGAAAGAATAACAGTTGGTTAGGGAAACAGGGATTACTTTTTCATATTTGTTCTGAATAAACTTATGTATTCCCATGTTAACTGTCTGTGATGACTGATTCAGTCAATGACTATTACAACTAAAATAAAACTGCACCTCTCCCCAGACTCATAGATATTTTCACACACAGTGGTTAGAATTACAGTGTACAAATATACTTGATTCCTGATAAAAGCTGAACACCAAATCGTCTTCACCCTTGTGATTATAGTGTTTGGAGATTTCTGTGGAGGAAAAGTGTTATTCAAGGAGATCAACCCATCACAAATTTCACCAAAAGAGATTTTGTTGTCTTTTGTCTCAGCACCTTTGACAAAAGAATTATCTCCACTCCCACCTTTTCTTACGTGCTATCTTCAGTTTGGGATTTTTGACTCATTCCCCTTCTGATCATCACCTCCTGGAAAGGCTAGTTCAAAATATTTGTATTTATTTAAATACTTCTTAAATACATTTCTTATTCCAGCCATTTATCTTCAAAAAAATGCTGGAAATTGTTAAATTTTACCTTACTGGAAGCATTTCAATGTTTCTAAAGACCATTTACATGAAATGAAGATTTTAGTATCAAACACCAAGAAGCAGTGAAATGCAGAAAGTGTGATTTTGGAGGATTCTGTGACTTTTATCATCTTCTCATGCTTTATGTTTAAGAAACCACTAATGAAAGTTCACGTACGTAACGTGAGAATACTCAGTGCTCACTATGAACAGAAGCAAATGAAGTAGACCACACAAAAATTTTGATACAACTTACAGGCTCTTGTTCCAAAAGAAGAAGGCTCACAACGATAATGTTTATATCACTCCCAATTGTTCCATCTTTAAACAGATTGGAGACCTGCAACAATTATTGAAGAGGAAATATCATCTACATGTACAACATTTTTTTTTTAATAGCTTAAACATCTGCATTGAGTTACTGCATTGGGCTTCAGTTTTCATTACAAATTAATGGAGTTATATACCTTGCAGGATTAATCCAAAAGAGCTTAACCAGGAAAAGTTATGCCCCCAAACCACAACACTTGTTCAAAAAACTTGAAAAACTTCTATTGATTTCAGTGGGCTTTATTCTGTCCATGGTCTCCTGGATCAAATGTAATCAAGTTCAAAGTTCAAATTTTGTAGTACAAAACTAAAGAACAAAGCCACAAAGGAAAACATATTACTAGTTAAATTGCATTAGCTTTCTCAAACTAAATTTGTGCTTTCTCAAATAAAGTTTTGTTTCAAGTGCACACATCAGACAAAGCAGTCTAAGCTTCAAGATACTAAATGAAATAGAAGTTTCAATTTTGGAGTACTTGCCTTTTTTGTACTACACATGAAGTATTTTAAAATTTAACTTTTAAATATTTTACAATTTTATTCTTCTTTTTATGCCACAGTACTGTTGCCAGAGCTGTGATAATCTAAGGATGTATTTTTAAAGAGCTTTTTGACATAAGTAATACATTAGACAAGGCTTAAAGAAAGGCTTGTGTAAGGTGTCCCTGCTCTTTTTTTGTATCCTTGTCTGTCTAATGAAACATCCTACTCTGACTTAAGTATGTTTTCCCTGTGGAACACACTTCAGTTACAACACATCTTACCATATTCATAACTGTTAAAATGTATGTTGTTACATTTTCCTTGCCATGTTTCTCCAACATTTTTTTATCTGCCACAACAAGGGTTTCAACATTTAGACTTCCATTTTTCTGAATTCTAGCAGACGATCTTTTGAACCTTGCAGATGTCCCATATTCATCTGGGCGAATGTACGTGTCTCTTGTGGGTGGCTTAGGTGCATCTAAGAGGAAATAAAACTCAGTTTTGGAGCAGGTTCAGATCACCCATGAACAGTTTCATCAGAAAATGAAGCATTACTGGTTTAGAGTCTTAGATTATTTTTACAGTATGTGATTTAATATGTATGGCTAAACTCTTGTGTATTTATTTAAAAAGACCCGATTAGTTTTTGAGAGAAGAATGGCTACAGGGAGAGAAGGAAGCGGGAGGACCACAGTCACATGCAATGAGCAGTTTAAAATACAGAATTAATCTAATAAAATGGTAGCATCTGTGGCAAAAAGTACACATGGAATTCAATAGAATATCTACATTTTTCCTGTCCTTTTGATAACTTCCCGAGATATTTGGAATGTGCTACTTACATAGCAATTGGTAAAAAAGTCCTTTCCACAACAGGTGTCCACCATCAGTACAGAAAGCAGACACACACTGCAAGTAAGATTCCTGCCAGCCTGCTATAGTGATTGACATTAGCCTTTTATGCGAATTTGCCAGAGATTATTCCTGCTGGGAATATATTTATTTAGTCTAGGGAAATGTCAGACAACAGTAAGGAGGGCTTGACAACAGGATTTGGGAATCCTGCCTGCACACCCAATGCCAGAGTGCACTTTTACCCTCCTTGCTTGTGTAGCATGGTCAATGGCACAGTTAGAGAATGGTCTCTGGTCCATTTCTTCAGAGAGACAGAAATGGGAAATCTATTTTCTACATCCTGTAACACTCGTGTTATTCATAACTTCTTTTACATAAACCTACATTGTGTCAGGAATTAACTCAAAAGGCCACTTTAATGTAGTATTTGGATAACAATAGGATTTTTTTTTTGGACACAGGATGTAACATGACAAGTGAAGGAGCCTCAGGTAATTAAAAAAATCCTGCCTGTGCCTCATCAGAAAGTTATTCCAGTGACAGAGCTAAAACAGACACTACTTCTTTCCATGCCAAACTGGGAAATCAAGAATACCACAGAACGCACATCAGTCTGCTTTCAAGAACTCAGTCACATTGAACTATACTTAACATTGCAAGTGACTGTGCTAGTAAGTTTTTAATATGTATCACTCATTATAAACAATTGTCCTTTACAAGCCCAAAAAACTTTTCTGGACGCAGGTCAAGACATGAAGACATGCCTCACCCAAGAGTGAAGTGTGCAGTGCAAGGCAGTTGCCATGTACTGTTTTGAAAGCAATACAACTTCAAGGCATCCAGTTCATAAATCCATAAGCTATGGACTTCGTTCTTGAATTAACTTCACTGCAACTAATAAAACCTAAGCAGCAGCAGTATTTCAAACATGACTTAACTACAGTCCACTTAATTCTCATGATCTAATATTTAGATTTTGAAGAGTTTGGAAGAAGATTAGCTGGCTTCTCTAGTGATAACAAATTGCCAGTATATGAATTTTTGAAAAATGAGACAAGTGGGACAAGCTACTTTTCTGACACTAGAAGTGGCAGTGTGCTTTTCCCTCTTACTGTTCAGCAAATTTGGATTCATTCTTAGGTTAGAACAAATCAGCCTTGCCTAGGCAGTGTTAATGTTCCATAAGACTGCATTCTTAGTGCCTTTGTTATTGAAGCTGACATCATCTATTCCAGGTGACCAGACTGGATTTTGCTGAAAATTTCAAATCAATATGACTCCAGATCTCAGAATGAGACCAGGAAAACAATTTAAAAACTAAAAAGGAAAAAAAGAAAAAGTTTAGTTTCAAACACTTGCAGAAGGGGTGTTGCCTTTATTGCCTCTACTGGAGTGATAGGTTTTCTTCTACATCCTGTATTTGTCCCTACTCAAATAATCACAGGTGATATTATTTGGACTGCATTCATTCAGTGAACACAAGATCAACTTGCCCTATAGATTAACCACAGCTGGGTATGGAAATAGGTTGTTATTTGTTAGAACTCATCCATCCTTTATCTCAGAAGTTTACAGGTATGTACTGCATGAAGTGAAATACCGCAGGATGTGAAAAGTGTTTTGTGGTTAAGGTAATTAAAAGCAGTCTTGCTTAATCATATCCTTACAGTCTGACACCGAGTTCCTAAGCAGTAAGGGTAAATCACTTATACTGAACTCATCACAGTTGGATGCTAATTGCATGTTCTTCATTTAACATAAACCAAGCTTGAATATGCAGCTAAGAACTCATAGCTGTAACTGAAATTATTTAATGTATAGATACACATATACAATTACAGGAGCATATATTCTGGTAAGGATTTTAAATAAAAACTCAGTTTATTGATTCAGTACCCAGAATGTGAGTCCCATTTATAAGACAGGAATAATGGTAATATCTTCTCACATCCAAGGAGGTTATGAAAATACATTGTTCAAAATGCACTCATTTATTATAGAGATAAGCACCATGTAAAAGCTTGAGGACATGAATAACTCCGAATTTGGAAGAGCAGTCACAGGGGGTACAGTAAATAAGGCACAAAACCACAGTGGACAATGCAAATAAAAATAAAACACTGTAGAGCAGATGAGCTATCTTAGCACCATTACCCTCTGCTCCAAAGGCAACAGGAAAACCAGACAGAAGGGAAAGGGAGTATGTAATGGGATAGTTTGGAACTCCATCAGGGTGCAAATGTTTACAGGTTGAATTACGGACTTTTGCATCTGGCATGTGAGGTCTAGCTTCCAAATCTAGGGAGAAGATTTTTGAAGAAGCTATGACTTTATAATAAGCAGTTTTCAGGCCTCAGATAGGCCTCAGTCTCACACAGCCACCTCTTCCACTACCTCCTTTCTCATTCCTTCCATTCTCTTTCATTTTCTCTTCCTTCCTTACATGCTTTTTTGAAAAGGAACCTGCTCATTTTCTCAGAACTCAAGTAGGAAGTTGGAATAATATAACAGGACTGAGACAGCATTTTCAATACTTTGTGCAGTCCTGGACACCCTTATTAAGAAATTCATCTCAGAAGCATATCAACTTTCAAAAAGAATCAACTGAATGATGTAAGTACAGATATAGGGTCCAAGGGAACTCTGAAATGTTCTGCAATTTGAGGGCCTAATGAAGGACTCAGAATATACCTTGTCAGGATCCAATATATTTTTTAAGAGGTGGTTCAAAAATCTTATTTAAACAATTTACATGGGAGGTTCTTGAAGACCTAGGTTGCTGAAAACTTCAATATTAAATGGTGAGTTCTGAAAGACTTTGTCATCTCAGAAATAAATGACATAGAAGACATTTCCTCCATCTTCAAGCCCAGTTAGTTAGATAGCTCCAAACTAACAGAGAGCAGTTCAGAGACTTGGCATCCACCACTGTGCAGAATTGCTTACTGAAAACTACGTTAATATAAAAAAAAAAAAACAGGTGATGGATCTTTTAATCTAGGTAGAGAATAATAAAACAAAATTACCTCAATTTAAAGAAATAATCAAGCTTCTCATATCTATTTCACTTTAAAAAAATGTATCAATTCAAATTATTGTTTCTCCGTCACAAAGGTAACTGTGAACCACACCTTAGAATCACTATACAGTCTCTTAGAGCCACTACCTCAAACAAGGAGAGAAAGTTTCCTTACATACATTTCTTGCGACGTCCACAAAAATGTTGCTTTTGAAACCTTCCATGGTGGTAATCATTTGCTTGAGCATGATACTTGTGGGAAGTGTGAATTCTGTGATGATCAAAAGAAAAGTATTTGGGATTGGACTCTATCATGTACCGGTGCACCTTCTCTTCTGCAGTTCGTTTATATAAAACATGAGGATGGTGTCCAGCAGGTGATGTGTAGTTGTGCTCCTGTGCTAGCTGCTGAGGTAATGGAGATATAAGGAACTCAGTCTTCCATGTCCTTATCAAACCTGACTAAAAAGGAAACAGCACCACAAATTAGAGAAAAGACTGTCAAGGTTCATAGCTGGAACATGCTATCTCAAAGTGATCTCCCTTCAAAGCCTAGACAGATTGAAATGTGCTCCTCTAAATTAGATTTACTCAAGATATAATCTAGATAGTCTTGCAATTAAAGCATGCACTGTTTCACTTTGGAGATTCACGTTTGGTAACACACAATGCAAGAATGTTGTGGTACTGGCAGCATAGTACCTTCACACAGTACCAGGAATAATTTCATATTAACCCATTCTTCCCAGTATAGATTTATTTGTACATGTGTCTGTGTACAAGCAAATGCTTTTGGAAAATGCAACTTCTAATAAATGCATACATTAGTAAAACAAAATATTTTAATTAAGATTCATGTTTTGTCAGAACAAGGTATTACCAGATGGGAATCCCAGACTTACGGTTACTTTAAGTAGAAACATAAGCACATTATAGTACAGCAGCACAAGGCAGAAGCACCTGAACATTTTAGTATTATCATTCAGTAATCAACTCTTCTCAATTAATAATCATAAATGCAGTGTAAAATTTATGCCCTCCTACAAGAGAAAAACCAATCAGTGAAAGCAAGTATCTGATTGTTTTCCTTCTTGGATCCCTGAAAGACAGAAGTATGGGAAAACTACACTGTAGTTTTCACATAGTATCTGTGCATAAAACTGCACATGTGATGAAGTGTTTCCAGGATCAGGGCCAGCGAAATGTGGGTGGCACTGAGGAAGTATTTCCATGCAGCTCATTAATCAGTTATGATTTTATTTCATTTCTTGGTTTTGTAAAACATGTTGTAATAAACACTCTTTCTTACCAAGTCAGAAACCAAGTAGTTTCATCAGGTAATTCTCTTAGATTATATACGTAATACTAGATACAGATTTTTGGTTTCTATCACGAAGGCTCTACCATGTGCCAACACCCTCCTGCCAAAATTGACATCCCACGAGGACTATGTATCTCTTATGCTTCAGGAAAATATGTGTAGACAAACAAATGTCAATTGCAAGCTATCTTGCCTGACATCTTAAGTCCTCCCAGATCATGATTCCACCTCTTTCCTCAAAAAGCACTCTTTGAAAAAGCACATATTAGACATGCTTCACCTATTCCTTTCTGAAATGGATGCTTTTCTTTAGCCTAGCCTCCTAGGACCAGAAATGTATCAGAAGGACAGCCAGAAGCATTTGAATGCCCAAAGTAAGTATTGTATTTCTTAAGGATTTTTGGAATTTTCTGCACTTTCAGAACTGTTTCAAGAAGAAAAACCAAAGAGAAAATGAAAAGCAAAGGCAAATAGAAAGTTATACATTAAATCTTCACAGCTTTAACTGTTTCCTAAGTTAATGCTAAAATTAATTATTCCAGCTGAAAAGATTTAATCAGAGATATACAGTCTGTAATCATACATTATGCCCTTTTCTTGGAAATTCACTTCAGCCCTTCCAAATCACAGGTAGCTTCGCAGTAGTCCCCAATATAAGCATCTTTCATGGGAGCCTGATAATAGCTCTTATAAAATTATACTATCTTAATTTTGACAATAGCAGAGATTCCATATTCTGAACAGGGAAGATCTAATTGCCTCCTGAAAAATAATATGAAAACAAACATAGGTGATATTCTGATTAACAATTTGTCCCTCTCCTTTCTTCAACGTGAATTCATAATTACATATCTCAGCCTATATCTACTTAACTTTCTCAATGAAGTTAAAATTGCCTCTGTCAGTCCGAGACAGGCTTTAAATAATTGACAAGAATTTAACTTGCCTGCTCACTGCAATAAATTGGCATATTTCAAATGTCAAATCACATTTGGTCATGAAAAAGTACTTTCCTGTAGGGAAGAAGACTAATATTTTAATCCTTATGATGTGTGTCATCACAAAATTTAAAAGTGGTTCTGAGAGGCAATCTTTATCTACTAGAGTGCACTGATAATTGGGTGCTTGTAAATGATTTTTTTTTTTTTTTTTTTTTTTTAAAGCTGGAAAACAGTAATGTAGTGAATCTGGTTTTTATTTCCCCATTTTAAAGTTTTCCACATCTGAAATTATTCCTGTAGGATTCATTCTGTAAATGATTCAAACCATATGGAACAAAGAGTTTTCTATATTTTCCTGTAAGAAACTGTCCCTGATGTACACCAAGTTTCAGCCCTAAATGTAATTTCTATATTTAACTTTATAAGGGTGGATTGAGAATTTGAGGGGGAAGTGAACTGAATTCTGGGCTCTGCACTGCATGTGGATTGCTGCACCTTTACATAGGCTGTACCTGAGAGAATGCCTTACAATTTTTTTTTTTTTTTTCCAGCATAAATGACCCTAAATCTCCAATAAGACTTCTTCCTTTGGGTTTTACATGAGAAACATCCTCCAAATTGAAAAATGTTGTGTGAATGAAAGATACCTTCTTTTTGATAAAATCTATTTTTAAGAAGTTCTCAAGAAGAAAGGGGAAGTGCCACAGAGCAGTCTGGACACTCATTCAGTCACAGACTATTTTCTATTTCTTCCAGGTATGGGATGGTTTCAAGGATTCCTATTAAAATATTCTCTTTGGTAATTCCAAAGTAATGCTGAAAATGCTGACCTGGCTCCTGACAGAGATGCAGTCCTCTGGATCTCTGCAAAGAGAGCAACTGGGGAATAACTAACAGATATTTTTCTTGCAGGTTCTTGAATTTTAGCCTTAGGTAGAGCAAAGTGGCCTACAGCTATTGTCATGTTGTCTGGAAAAATACCAGCTGAGAAATGTCAGAGCACAGAGGCAGGATGCTAGCACACAATCATCTTTTCTAATGTTACGCTGCCAAGGAATTCCAGTTTCTTGAAGGCCAGATTTTGGCTAGTCTGTCCTCCTGGGCAGCATAAGTGTCAAAAAATAAATAGTTCAGTAGATTAACAAATACTGTAAAACTGACATGGAAATTTATGCATTAGGTTTCCTATTGCCATCATAGCTTTAAGTATACCTGCTATGTTCCTTGAATCAGAATTCAATTTCATCTTTCCATTAACTCTAGTGGATTCAGGACCCAAAATGGAGAGGGTCAGATAGGTCAAAATTCCATTTTTATTTCAGATTCTCTGCAATTGTAACACTATGAGAGGAAGCAGGATGACAAAATCTAACATTCGTGCTAAGTCTAGACAACACAGCATGAAAAAGACCAGGGACTCCTCTCTATTCCCTCTCTCTCCCACTGTGGCTATCACTAATAATAGCAGTACTTGTGAGAATATGGTAGGAAGGAAAACCCAAGAGATTGCTCAGTTGGAATTTGTTATTCTCTTGTTCTTCCCTCACCACACATACTTGCTATCCTTCTGTAAGGGATATTCCATGCCATTGGAAAGTAAACAGAAAGACATATGTTGATCTGTGTGGTTAGCACAAATAAATTAGAGGAATTTGCAGTTTGTTTGCAGAAAAGTTGAGAAGGCAACATTCTTCCTACTTGTTATTTATTATGAAATGTTTGCTTCGCTCTGGGCTAAAGGAATTTTCGGATCCAATACATCTTTATGAAATTCCTCAGTATCAGGGTGTTACCACCAAGGAAAGGAAATTGTTCTGTTTTCCTGATGCGTCTTAAAAGAAGGAAGAATCTCAAAATGAAATATGGACATGGGAAGTGATTATAAAATACCTGCTTTGAGATTTAGATTTTTTTTTTAATTGAAGTTAGATTATAAACTGAAAAATAAGTAGAATTTTTTAAACCACGGAAAACTCACCTTAGTTATACAAAACCAGGTAAGTCTTCCACTGATTTCAGACCCACATGGAATGGTTTTGAGAGTCACATGCTAATATGTCTAACAGGTCTCACTGGCCTCTTACTGGAACAGGACAAAGGCTGCTCCCATTTGTCTCCCTCTGTGTTCTTAGACTCTGAGTGAAGCCTTTGGCAGCTTACCAGCCTGTAAACCTAATTCATTTTGAGATTTCAACATCTCAAAAATACCAGATCCTCCATAAAAAGCCAAGCAGTTACAGTGACTGAAGGATTTCCAGAACTTATATTTCTTGCCTGTAATTTAACAAAACTAATTTCTGAGATAGACTAAACTAGAAATGCCTCATGGCTGTGGGTTCTCTGCATACAAGGCATTTTCATTACATGCTAATTAAATTGACAACAGCTTGGCCATATGCATATCGAAGTTACAGGAGTTTCAGAAACCAGATGCAAATAATGAGGTAAGAAACATATTGAAATGAAACTAAGAATTAAAACATGAATAAATGAACAGCAATATCTCTGCTAAACATAACTACTTAATACTGACACAAAGTTCAATTTCAGTCTGTACAAAAGCAGGAATATCTCAACTAAATAAAGTGTTAACAAGTTTGCATATATTCTCTAAGGAATACTACTTATATCTAGAATGCTTATTCAGTGTTGTGAGCATATACGTAAAATTAGGTGTTAAAAACCCATTGTGTTTTTAACATAGAGCCGCTAAAACAATGGCCAAATAAATCAATAAACTGATATAAATCAATAAAAGTCTATACCATTAGATGACTGTGCATGTACTCAAGATGAAAAAAACTCTACAAAAGAAGAGTTAAATGTTGTTTCACACCCAATAAAATAGTTCCAAATACTCATGCAAAGTTTTAAAAGACTTGACAAAAGGCCAACTGAAATTGGCATAAAGCTTTCCACAGACTTCAGTGGACATTGATCCAAGACTTCTGTTATTTCCCAACTGTCCAACTGCTATAAAACACAAATCATTGATTCAAACACATCTTAACAAGAGTTATAAGATGTAAAGTACAGAGACATTAAATACAGTTCTTAGTTCTACTTAAATAAAAATGTAAATTAAGAACTTCCTTGAAATACAAAGAATAACAGATGGCCTAAAAACTATGGTTGCTGATTATTTAAAGTTATCTGAGGTGAACAATGCCTATATATCTAGTATTCACCTCACAATATTGTTGGGATCTTCTCATGTCTCAGCATATTGCAGTCTTTTCTCATTCACTTGGCAGTGAAAACTCATGAAATTATCTTAGCTCCAGTTCATTTTAACCGAAGTCAAGCTTATTTTCTGCCCTAATGCTCTGCTAAGTCTCTGGTACTTTGGCACCACAAAGGAAACACAAGAGACCTATCTCTGCCACCAAAGACTTCCCTTGCTGGAGGAATAACTCCCCTAGCTCACATGTCCCACCTGTGAGTTTTGTGTGTCTATGGGAAATGGTCTGGTAATGACCCTCTTAGCAGAAAGGGGGTACAGTGGAGATCCAGAGGGCATTAAGCTATTCACACAATTTAGAGCTACCTGACAACAGCCAGAAGTTGCTTTTGGGCCCAGACTGGCTTCTAGAATTGGGAAGGTGTCAATTTTCAAATACCAACATACTGCACTGCGTGCCAGAAGAAGGGAGAGGTCTCCCCATAACTCCTGTACCTTTGCTCAGATTATACCATGAAGCCCGTCCATCGTGTTTTATAACCTGATAATAGTAGTCACAGAATATTAAGGTTGGAAGGGACCTCCAAAGTTCATCTAGTCTAACACCCTTGCCAGAGCTGGACCACCTAGAGCAGGTTACATAAGAATGCATCCAGGTGGGTTTTAAAGGTCTCCAGAGAAGGAGACTCCACAACCCTTCTGGGCAGCCTGTTCCAGTGCTCTGTCACACTCACAGTGAAAAAGGTTTTCCTTATGTTTCTGCAGAACCTCTTATGCTCCAGCTTGCACCCATTGCCCTATCATTGGGCATAACAGAGAAGAGCCTGGCTCCATCCTCCTGACACTCGCCCTTTACGTATTTATAAACATTAATGAGGTCACCCTCAGTGTCCTCGAAGCTAGAAAGACCCAGCTCCCTCAACCTTTCACAAAGCATAGTAATGATCTTCACATTTGTGATCATTACTCCATTCATCCCACATATGCTCCAAGGCAGCTGGTGGCAAGCCAGATGAAATTAGAAGCAATATAGCTGCTAAGATACTGGGTTATTGGCTCAAGCACAGCAAAACATTTATGTGTCCACATGGTATTTTGTAACATCTAGTTCACGGCCAGGAGCTTAAGAGTACAGTGACAGTGATTTCAGATCCGTTTCAAATGCATACTCAAGAGAAACCCCTATGGACATGGCAATCCCTTGGGCATACACCAGCAGGCTGATACAAAATTCTGTTAAGACAGAAGCAGTGCCAGCTGTTTAGAATGGGGTTTGAGTCAAGCCTTGAAAATGAGGTAAAGGTACAGTTTTCTCACACAGGACAAAAAAATACCACGAAGAATAAAGCCCTGTTAAGTATGCCAACGTTTGTGGATTCTTCTTTCCTCCAAAGCAAAGATATTCAACCAATACTAGTCCAAGGCAGTTCAAAGCAATCCTGCATCATGTAAAGCAGTCTAAATAAATTACTGTGTCTTTAGAGAATGTGTAATGAAGTAGACTCACCTCTTAGGATAGGTTAAGTTGGTAGTCTGAAAAACATGCAAGACTATAACCTTAACTATAGTCATAAGCAAAACTACTTCCAAGAATTACAGCCAGCAGTATAGTACAGCCTGACCTGGAATTGCAGATACCTGGTATCACTAACTGACTTTTTGAGAGATGCATTATTGAGTACCTCTCAGATTAGGGTCAAAACGTCAATGTTCTGGAAAAATATAATCAAAATGAGCAAATTAAGATGTGATTTTTTTCTACTTAATATCACAAGTAACATATCTGGCAAAGCAGAAAGGAGACGAACTGCAGAAAGTGTTGCCGAGGTGAGAGAGATATTTACCCTTGGGAAGCATCATTAGCAAATAGCCAAACCAACGTCAGTAAATCATGGTAATTTAAAAAGTTCGTTCCCTCTCCACTATGACCTACAGCCCCTTTCCTGGGTTGTAAATGCAAAGGGGACAGCGGCAGCTCATAGAGCTGAGGTGCATTTTGCCTCCACATGCTCTTCCTGTCTCCCTCAGAAAGGCACTTCACACAGATGTGTCCCATGTTACTGCAGCACTGGGTAAATTAAAAAAGCTTCCAAGACACAGTGACAGGGACACAACCCATGATTCTCCAACAAAAGTGAAAAGTTTGAACCCTATATCCATACTTAGGTTGTTAAATAAATGACTGACTTTTGAAGAGTGTTAAGCACCCAGGAACTCCCATTGAGCTGAACATTGTCTCTGCAAGCATTTCCAGAGCACATTTATACCAATTTGGGAAATAAAATGTTCTGGGAAACTAGTGAGAATGGACTCTCATGAGGTTTCCAATAATACACATGTATTATTGAGTCAAAAATCCCACAAGTAATACTAAGAGCATGCTCATTTTTGAACCTATCCCAAACCAGGCAGCACAAAGGCATGCGAACACACTAAATGAGAGAATTTAACTTAAACTTTTCTCTAGTTTTTATGTTTGTCAAACAAATTCACCCATCCTTCAGAAATGTATCAAATCTGTACATGGGCAGTTACTGATGACTACCTCAGAGTCAGCAAAGTACAAATGTAATATTTTATTGGACCAGGTCCTTGGCTGATGAGAATAACCTCAGCAGACCTTTACTGATTTTCACCAGATTGGAATATCTGGCTCTGTACCACAGCAAATGTTTAGGTTAAGTTAATGGCCTTTATACACTAAGATATTTTTATTGTGAAAGAAGCATTTAGAATCACTCGTTGCCTATTCTCACTTGAGAATTGTACAGCACATCCCATTTTGCCTTAGATTCTAAGTGACTCACAAAACCAACTCAATTTATTCTGTTCTCTAACATGATACAGATTTCTTGCAAATGTAAAATGTTAAGAGCTCTTAACAATATAGCATTTTATTATCTGAGGATCTGACAGAAGGAGAGTATGATGTTTAAATAGCTAGTCTGAGGTTGTCATGAAAGACTACTCTGTTTGGTTACTCAAAAGAAGTGTTATGCAGAACATTCAGCAATTATTAAAACAAGGTAACAAAACTGCATGTCCTTAATTATTCCTATATGCACAAAGACAGTGTTATCACTGAATAGTGCCTTTGTGTTTCTACAGGTGACTGAACTAGTTTAAAATATCTTTATGCAAGCCTTTGTCAACATATGGCAAATAAGGAAATACTGTTATTTGTTCCTCCCCCTAAAGTAATTGAACCGGTCACATTGGTATTTAAATGTATTAAATTGGTATCTATTGCTGGGTAATGAGACATTCTAGAACTAACAAAAATTTGATTGCTTTGCCACAGATTAAATACTTGCTTGCCAGTATGTGAGCTCCCTTGTTTCTCTTATTTGTATTTCAAAACAAAAAAAAAAAAACAAACCAAACCCACAAACAAAACAATCCAGCATGATAAATGAGCAGAAGAAAAATACTAATGCAAATTACAAGCATTATGACACTAACTATACACTATTTAAGTTAAGTGCCAAGTGTTTACCAAATTGCACTCAAGATCATTCCATTAATGATTCCATCAGGATAGTATGGTTCTAATGGTTCTGGAAAGAATTAGGTAAAACCAACAGCTTGAAGTTAGGTTTGGTAGCTGTACAAGCACTTGGCTATGGCCTCTTTAAGCAAATGCCTGTAACTGTAAGATAAAATCTAGATATTTTATTAGTTATGACAGTTCTGAAATCCTTCACAAAGCAAACCAGAAACTGCAGGATTGTTTTATGAATGTCTTTATGCTTCACTTTTCCTAAAAAGAGGCAGTCTAGTATTTGTCATATGCTGTCTCGCAGTTGATTAGTTACTTACAGTACATTAAGAATAACAAAACAACTGACTTCAGAAGGTAGCCTAGTCCCCTAATCCAGCACCCCATGTAACTGAGTACATAGTTTAAGAGAATCCTTAGAGAGGAGGTGTACCTTTTGGAAATTCTGAAGTGTAGAAAATGCAGCCCACTCTGTCCTCTCATTCTGTGTAACAGCACAAAATAAAAGCACTATTTATGGGCCTCTTAAATCTCTAAAATGTGACTTCAAGATACCTAGATCTTCAACAGACATTTGGACAGGGTAAACTTTCACCCTAAGGTTGGTTTGCTTTAAATTATTCATGTGGCTCAAAGGATTAGGTGCAATGAAAGTGTTCTGGCAAGATTCTCCTCCTCCTCGGTGTACAGATAATTGATTTTATGTGGATGGAATTCAGATGTATTCATATTCTAGGGAGAGTGCATGCCTTCTTAATGACTCTTCTGCTCCTATAGTTGTGATAAATGTAAAACCAATAAAGTTAGGGCATAGTGACACAGCAAATGAATGGCTTACAAAAAAAAACCGAAACAACTAAAATCAGTACTTGGAAATTCTTTTCCACAGGTACTTAACATTAAGAGATGCTCGCTTGAGTGTTTCTGATCAGGAACATTCCTCCATATCAGACATGCAACTACAAACATTAAAAGTCATTAATCAGGCCTTGCAGAAAACAACACTATAAATTATGAGAGGGTTTTTTAGGTTTTTTTTTTTGGTTTTTTTTGGTTTTTTTTTTTTAATAATGCCAAAGGGCTTTGGTGTTTTATTTTCTTTCTGATTTGAACCATTTTAAACTGAGTTTTTAAGAAGTGTTTTTACCCTTTTATGATCATGTGTACTAGAATCAAACTTGGGACTTTTTTTAGTGAAAATACAGCTTTTCCTGTGATGATGGGACTTTGGCAACTGGAGCTTTCAGAAGAGTATTTCCTATTATGAGTGAGAATAGCAGACAAGCCTGAAAGACTCTCCCTTACAAGATACCATGCTGAAGTTGCAGCCAATAGAGAAAGACTTGCCCAATGCACTTAGACACCACATAAGGCTAGCTGATGGGAGACCCTTCACTCCATTCAGAGGTCTTGGCTTCAGAGTGATGACTTATATTGGCTGCATAAAAGGCCCAAAGCAAATGCTCTAGACAGTGGCAGCTCGCTACCCATGCCCACTTTTCCCCAGCAAAGATCCTCCAGATAAAAGCTTCGGACTGGCAGAGCTGATGCAAATGAATTTGAGGGGGCAGAATATCTGAGCCTGTCTGACCTGGTATAATCTGCATTCAAACAAAATAAATCCAGCTCAATTCCCATAGCAATTTTACTTTGCTATGAATAGCTCAGGCAGCTCCAATAACGAGGAGCTCGGGTTACATCTGATTGCCAGCTGCATTGCTTACTAAGAAGTTAGGTCAGTGTCTCCCAACCTTTTAATTTTCCTTGTTGGAGTATACATTGCTATGGATTAGTTACATGAGAGAGTGGTCACAAGGAACTCTGTAGGGAGCAAAGTATTAGCTTTGCTGATATTCCACATACACAGACATATACATATGTTGAAATATCTATGTGGGAAGGGGAACAAAAGAGTTTAGGCCATTAAAAGAATAGGGAACAAGAAGCAAAAAAGGTCTGAGAGAGAGAATGTCAGGCTGGCGCCTGGGTTATCTGGATTAAACTCCCAGTTCTTCAGCAATTGAACTTCTCTGTTTCTTATTTCTCAGTTTTATAGGCAGGATTTTGTAATCAACCCAGTAAATGCTTTAGAAACTTGCCAAGGCTCACATTTGACCCCAGTTGTGTTGTTCTATTAAAATGCCTCCACCTTCCTCACTATAAGCTGCAGCCCCAGCCTTTAGGATGTCACTCAGTAGCTTGAACTGTTATCCAGTGACCAGCTGCACTAAGCAGAGCAGGTCACAGGACAGCTAAGTAATGTGACACCTAGCAGAGCTCCATGCTGGCAAGTGCCCTGTTCAAAGACACATTCCTCCAGCACAGCTCTGCCCAAGATCTGTCCCTCAGCACATCACTGGGCTGGCTTCTGCCATGTCACCCCACTCACAGGAGCAACAATGCTATAAGGTATGTGACCCAGAAACACGCAGGTACATTCACTGGAGTCTGGAAGGCTGATAGGTTTGCTCATATCTAGGAAATCCCTTCCTATAATCCTTCCATTTTTCACATGCCTATGGAGAAAGTGTGATTACTTAGCATCACTGAAAAAGGAGGAGCAAGAAAGAATAAATTCATCTTCTCTTGCTACAATTACCTCTTTCAGTCAGGACAGCAACCTAGGTGTGCCTGAATCACATTTTTTTTTTCCCCAAGAAATAGCAAACCAGTAATAAACAATATGAATGCATTTCATATTATTAAACCTGAAATACAGGGCAGCAGGATCCCAAAGATCCACTGAGTTAAAGTAAGATCTCATGATTTTCTTAGTTTTTTACTACATTAAGAAACCTCTGCAATGCAACTCCATGTAGCATTTATATAACCATACATATCAAACATCCTTAGCACCCAGATCTTAGTTTACAATCGGCATTTGAATAACAAGTGAGTTATTTGCCAAGACAAACGTAGCAACCTACATCTATATTCCATGTAATGTAAAAGACTCATATTTGTAGGCACCATTTACAGCCATGAAACCTGCCTTTACAATATTGTATTGCCAAGTATACTGTGGGCTCAAAGATTCTTCATTTTCCTACTTGTAGCCAAATGCCACCAATCAGCAGTGCTCAGACACACTGCACTAGTCCGTGATTCACACTCCCACAAATTAGCCTGTATTTCTGTTTTAAGGGAATGATGCACAAAGGTGAGCATGCTGGAACTGCTCTGCTGGTGTAACTGTACTGAAATTAAATTAATTACTGGGTGGATTTGTCCCAGACTAGAAAACTTTTTAGTACTATTATAAATGATGAGAAATAATTTTCAGTACCATTTTCTAACTACAGACATCCCTGTAGTAGAGATAACTGTGATGACATTCAGATGCTGTTTGGTATGAAATAAAACATCAGGCCAAAACTGTCTTAAAATGAAAACAGTAATACTTCCTTAATATCAGTGCAGATATTCAGCATAAGGTGAGGTAAATTCATTCTTCAACCCAATTCATCAATGTACCTCTCCTGACACCCTATTTACTGACAGGGTCAGAGTACAACATACGAGTCTAAACCAGTATTTGAGTGTTAACACAATAGTTTCCAGATACTCAGATCCGTGTTTGACTTGTACTTACTGAATAGCACTGCAGAACTAAACTAGTCATGAAAGGTAACACTGATTTTACCATAACCAGACTTCAGTATAAACCTGTGAATTATGGGACTGTTTAGCAGGGATGAGTCTTAAGAAAAGTATGAAAGATGGTGTGGGAGCATTTACTTAAACTTTTTTTCTTCAATAAAAAGTCATATTATGCCACTCAGACTCAAAAATGAGAACAGAGAACTAAGAAGCAGATGAAGAGAGGACATAAAGATTCCCATTTTTACAATCCCTACAGAAACTGATCTAAGGGAGAACTTTGATTCCTGTGTCAGCAAGCACCATTTACTATGATTTTCAAGCAAGTGAATAATATTTCAAAAAACAACTTTAGAGTGTTTTCAGCACACTACCTTATACCTTACATATTAGGCTCTCTGTGGAGCACCAAAGATCTAAGTAACCCCATGATAATTTCTGAGATCTCAGGAAATAGGAAAGAAAGTGACAAAGGGAAGGTTGTGCCTGAAAGCAACTTTTTCTTCTATAAGTTCTTTTATTTATTAAATTGGTCCATGAAATCTAGAATTCTAATGCCACAGATGTTGCTACTATGTTAAACACCTTCTTATTGAAATAAAAATGCAGTAAAGTCAAGGGAAATACAATCACATCTAATTGTAGACAGCTCAGCATGCTGCAAAGTTATAAAAGGATGATTAAAACAAACAAGCAAAAAAATAATCAGAAGATTTAAGAGGCAAAATTTCCTAAGCAGCCTGATCATCTTTCTGCAATGAATCTACTGAACAGTAGGCTAAGCAAAGGTCAGGTTAAGCAGAGGTTAAGAAAAAAGCTCCAAGAAGAGGAATGTTCTGTCAGGGTCACAGAGGCTGTGGGACATCAAGGAAATGTGTGAGTTGCAGACACTTCAATCTCATATGTAGTTCCTAGTCTCAGGGCCTGAGCATGCTTTCTGCTCTGTCCTGACACCACAGAACTCAAGTCTTGAGTTTGCTCCAGGCCACACTGCAGCGAACAGCTGCTCTCTGCAGACTTCAGGCATAACTAGAAATAAGCACTGCATAGCTTATCTACTGCTGTATCTTCAGCTCTTACATAGCAGTAAGGATACACTTCATGTGCTGAGAAGTGCTGCATAAGTCAAGTAAATAGTGAGCCAAAGCACACCTATTCTGTACACAGGAGCGGAGCTTATTTCTCTGCTTTCATAGGCAAGAATTAGAAAAGTGAACATGAAAAGGGAAAAATGTGGTCGTCCCATTCTGAGTCTCTCTGAAGCTCCGTTGTCACTTGCACAGCCACTGATTTATCATTCTCAGATTCTAACTTCTCTGCTGGAGCCTGTCCTCAAGCCCCTGTGCCTCACATTAGTATATCCCTGACTCTACCCCAAAATAATCTGGCTGCTCAATGGACACTCAAAGGGCACTGCCTAACAACTACTGGCACAAAGGTAGTCAAACTCTACTTGCACCTACACATTCTCCTACATAAGATTATATGTCCTTCCAGGAGTTCAGGTACAAACCTGTCACTTATCAGTGTGAATTTGCCCAGCTTAATGTATCATGACTAACAATGTGACTGCTTGTGCAATCAATCTGGATCATCAGTCATTTACTCCACCTTTTCTTCTTTCCAGGTGGTAACAAACAGGAAAAGCCAGAAGGACCTCCTCTTGTGAAACACTTCCTCTCTTCACAGCATATTACACTATACACTCCTCCCACAGCTTAAAACCAGCAATGTTAATGTGCTGTGGAAGTAAATTAGTCAGAAAGAGCACCATAGGGAACTTAAATATTTTGAAAGTATACTATATAATCAGGAAATGCCCACCCTCTTTATCTGTCAGGAACAAGGAGATTGAAAGCTTTGTAATTTTAAACTGCCCATCAGTTGCTATGAATCAATCAAGCACCTTGCTGTGGAGAGCTAGCACTGGTAAGATAAGAGAGGGTTTGAACTACACACCCCATCCTGTTAGAATAGTTTCAGCCCAAGACTCCACATTTGATCACCTCTGTCCAGAGCTTCTCTTCATACACCTCCATGAAACCCTCAAAAGGGCTAGAATAGGACACTGAATGTCCATAGTTTTTCAAATTATTTATACAATTACTAATTTTCACAAATTTCACCAATCTGGAAGAAGTCTGATTTTTTTTCCAAGAGTAAAGGAATTCTAGAAGATAGTTTACAGACATCTAGTGACTTACTCCTTTGACGTATCTTAACATATCAGTCTTGCATGACTTCTATCATTATAAGCATCCTCTACATTCTAAGTTTTTGCAATAAACCTACAACCATCCATTACTATAAAAATCATAGATAAAACACAGCAATATTCTATTTAAAAGAAATACCTTCCTGGAAAAAATAGAGGTGTTGATTTAAATGATAATTACCATTTTGCTAGCGCATAATATAGTTACTGAATGGCAGAAGAGACAACAGCTGTAAAGAGCATTGCCTTATGCAACTTTCTAGGAATGCAAATATATTAATATTTTGCAGACAATGGACACTGAGTTGCACTGTCCTTTGTAAAATCAGCATTAAAGGATTGGCACTCAATTAAGTGCATTGGTATAGGTAAGTACACACGTATACAGAAATTTATCTTCCTTCATATTGGCAAGCAAAGCACAAAAGGACAGAGGCCAAGCTCTTATTAAGGATGTGGCATATCCATGGAGGTATTTTTGAGCACATGACCACCATCCAGAGCAGGATGGTGGTAAGCAGGAAAATAGCCCCATGGAGAATTGCTTCACATCTTCTGTTTAACCTAACACAGAAATAGGGCTGTGTAGGTAGAGTCAATTTTGCTATGCAGAGATGCTAGCTGGCATAAGACAGACCTTCATTCTGGGTAAATAACATTTCCTTCTGTTCTGTTTCTCACGTTAGAGTATGTTCCAAACTTTCCCAAACTGTAATCTTTAAAATTGTTAAATAAATCATGTGAACAGACACAATAACAACAAAAACATACTATTCCCTCAGCCCTAAAGCTATTTCCAACTAACAGTGTTATGGTGTTACTCTGCACAGCAGAAAGCTAGTTTTTAAGAAATACTTTTAAAATTACAACAAAAATAAACTTCTCATGGCACTATAACCCAAAAGCTGAGAACCTGTAAATAGAACCAGGGCAATATTCATAGGTCAAGACCAAAGTCTGGCACATTTTTGTTTCCAGCTTCAACTGCCTATGGTAATCTATCAGCCTCTCTTTCTGATTTGGCTTCTGATTCAAATTGTCATTTCACTGCTATTTTGTCCACCACATAGGCTGCTGGAGAAGCAAGCCTTTGCCACCATACCATTAGTCTGATGTTCAAGGACACATGGCACTAACTGTTTGCTGTTCTGTCATGGCTCCCACCCTGTATTTGTGCTCGTTCATAGTCTCCATTGATTGAGATCTGCAGGACTCTGTGCCTCAGACAGTTAAAATGACCATCCAGGACTCTCTGGTAGAAAGCAATGAAATCACAGGAATCAGAGGAATCAAATAACTATTTCTGTAACAGATGCACATTCTCCTCTCTACAATTATTTATCTCTTCTACTAAGAGCAGAAGATGAATGAGGTCTTGCCTTCTGCAGGTGTTCCCAGGTTGACAAGTGAGAACATCCTTGCACATTTTTGCAGATCAAAAACTATGAAGTCCATTTCCTGTCTAACAAGGGAAACAAGTCTCAAAAGCTACTTTCCTCTTTTACTCACAATGCCAGACTTAACTTTATCAGGACTTGAGTGGGATTAGACCAAGCAAACTCTTTACATTTACTCTTGACTTTGTACTTTTGGTGACCATTGTGCTTCCTTTACTCCTTCAATATCATAATACCCTGGCAACATAGCAGAATGAAAACATTTGCCATTAGTACACTGCAATATACCTGGCAGCTGCCAGAACCAGATGCCAAGCACTTCAAGTGCATTTTCTAGCAACAACAGCAGCAGCTGGTTCTTTGGGAAACTGTCTGAATTCCTGCTTCATTTCACTCCTGGTTGTCCAAGTGGTCCATGAGAACAGCATAGGGTCAATTTGCAGCTGGGTTTCTTTGGCCTTCAAGTAGGCCATTTTCCTCCATCTCACTTCCAACTCAGTAAAATCTGCTCATAGAGCACCACCTTGGACTATTTACAAGATGTATTTTGTGGTTTGCCAGTAGAAAAGGACATGCTTCACTTTCTTGATGAGCCAGTGGTACTTTATGTTTGCAAAATGTCTTTCTAAACCAAATAGTAATTGTGATAATGTTTCCAAAAGAAATGGTGTCCCTTTTGCCTCAGGTTTTGATCCAAAGCGGACAGAATAATTGCCCTTTCCCCATCCCTTTGCTCAATCTTTTGCTGCTAGATGCAGGGTAACAATCTGATCATCTTGGGAGTGCAAAAAGTATCCCTATGGCCTTCAACAAGGCTTCTAGCATGAAGAGAAGCCATCAAACAGGGAAAAAACCTGGAGGCTGCAGATACTGTTATGGTAGGCTGGTCTCTACAGTGATTTCACAGACATCTGTTGCAAACAATGTAACATAGCAGACTACAGAGAATGAGCCTTTGTCAGAAAAAGTAACAAAAAAGTGCAAAAGTGATAGAAGCATTTTTCTTGTTCATACTGTAATCATCCACAGTGGGCTGCAAAATATTCAACTCAGCCCTAGCCCCATATTGGTATTTTAATCTTTAATTTATGCTTGCATCTACCAAAACTAAGGGGATAATTTTATGTCAAATATTAATGAGAAATGAAACTGGGTAGCCACATTTTTAGTAAAGTTTAAACTTTCTTCTCCAACACTGTGTTAGAGCATTTATACCTATCCCTTACCATGGCCTGCTTCACTTAATTACAATATTAACTTAAAATCCAGCTAGACTAAACCTCAATAAAGACTTCAAGATTTACTGTTTTGATGAGTTCTTACTAAAAAAAAAGAAAATGAGTGTATAAGAATGAGTGTGTAAGACAAGCCTGCTCAAGGTAGAATTAATTTTAAATGCTCACTCTTTTCACTGACGTGCAATAATTTGCATGAAGAAAAAGCAAACCTATTTTTAATTTCATGATTTTAAAAAACCCTAATTATGTTCTAGTGTTATATAAATTCTGTAACTCATGGCAAAGAAACTGCATATCTGAAGAGTAATCCATGTTTCATTAGTTTGTGTATTCCGCTACAGAATATAATATTACGTTCTAAATTAGTTGGAAGCCACACTGTGCTGCAGGGTATAAAAACAAAAGTGAGGGCTCAAGCTAGGTCAAGCATAATTTGTATAGGTCCACTAAAAATCTCATTCCATTAATATTAATAAAGATGTTGAGACACAAAAGTCCTTCAATTAACATACATTAGGCAGGCACAAGCATTCGAGTGATCCCACTGTGAACAGCAAGAATCCAGTCCTCAAAGAATTAAGCCATGAGTGTACTGTGTACATAGTGGGGCAGCTAGAAATGCTAATGCCACAGAAGAGTGAAAAGGCAACACCCTATTGTCTGTGCAAGTAAATACCACCCTATTGCCTCAGCTTCCTCTTCTATTAAGCAGGTTTGTGCTGGGCCTTGTTAGGCCAGTAAGAATAACTTCAAGACCTATTATCTTTGTCATCAAACATTTTTCTTTTACTGTTTTTTGGCAGGAACTACCTGGGCAGACACATACGAGATTCAGGGAAAGGATTTTCATCTGAGCGTACAACTTGTTTGCATATTTCCTTGGCTTATGAGCTAACACTGTAAAAAAAAGAAATGAACTTGCATGATCCAAAAAATCACTCTGGACAATGGTGGTTCCCACGGTACTGAGCTTCACCCATCAAGACTCATTCACTTGCATATGACCTGATTATTTGACATTTCTTCACCCTCATTCTTAGTGACTTCCGAGCATGATAAACAATAAAAGGTTACTGATGTCAACCTATTATGAGCCAGGATGCTGTTCTCATCTAACACAGAGTAAAGCCAGTACTGAAACTTAATTAATACAAGTTTGTAAATTGTGCTGAGCTGCAAGGCATTACGATTTCAGGTTTCTTCTGTAAATGTTTACCTCGAAGCTTTAGTCAATGCTCTGTCTGAACCAAAGATAAGTTCTGCTGCCATCAGCTATTCACATAGCTGGTCAAATCACTGTCAGAGCCAATCAATAGGAAATTCCTTTAGCATAGTGTAATTTATGGTAGACCTGCAGCAACAGAATTGGGATTAAAATGGGATAAGAAAAGGCAAGAAAGAACCAACATTTCTGCTCCCAGTGACATGATCAAAAAGACAGAGGAAAACCTTGTTTGTAATGTAATTATCCATTAAAGTTCAGTTCAGATACCATTTAAGGGCTAGTCAGAGCCTTCCTAACACCAAATTAGTGGTTTTTAGAAAAAAACCATACTGGAGTCTGAGTTTCAGATGATAAAGTTCACTGTAGATCCCGCTGCTAGCTCTCACTGCAGAGATAACTGAGTTTAACCCCCCTCCTGCCAGCTCACTGTCTGAGAGAAGACCATTACAAAGTGAGGCACAGAGAGCTAACAGCTTCTGTATGTGGTCAGGAGTCAAGCCAGAGAGAACACTTCTGATGACTAAAAAGGCTGCTGACTTTTGAGGGGTTCCTGTCAGGTTATCAATGTACGTTGCAACTTCAAAAAAGAGAAAAAAATTTTTTTTTTTTTTTTGGGGTAGAAAAATCACTAGCACATTATATAAGTCGATGACACTGCTCATGCTCAGGCAAGAATGAAATCAGTTGCAAATAGCTCTGAAGTTGTCTAAAGAACTGACCAATATATTACTGGCATCACAGCTCTGGATGCCAAGGATCATGTCCCCATTATGGCATTGTCTAGCACGGCCCCAGCTTTTATCTTGCTCCCATCTATTGGCTGCAAATTTCAGAACCATGGATATTGAAAAAAATCTTTAGAACTCCAACCTTCTCTCCCTGTTTACAATACTGGGCAGCAGTGCCAGTGATCAGTTTACTTATCTCTTTTGAAGAGTATGGGACATGCTGTGCATCAAGAACATAATCCCTCCCCTAAAAAGTTGAAAACTAGAAAACATTACCTTATATATCTTGTCGACTTAAGCACAAGCGTGACAAACAAAACTGTAGGTGCCAAAACGACGGAGGGACTTACGGAGTTGGTAACAAACTCCCAGTGACCATCCAGAGAAGTTATGACTGAGCAGCCTATACATTGTACTAAGCTGGGAACTTCATTTTGATTCAAGTGTACAAATCACAAAACTGTCATACTGGCTTTGCAGAGAGGCTAAGGAGGGATCAAACTTGGGGAAAAAAAAAGAAAAATTAAGAAGTTTTGATACCACTGTTTGCTCAAATTAAGTGGACGGTGCAGCAGGGCCAGGGCACAACCAAGATAACTCCTGTGCTTTCCACTGTTGTGTGTCAGGTACAGAGCTCTAGGAGTGGGCTGCTTGAGTTGGACTTGAACTATAGTTTCACAGACTGTCTTTGTGTTTTGGGTAAATAAAAGCCTTTACCCTGCAGGTCTGTGAAGCTGGTATCTTCCTCAAACACTTCTGAAGTGGAGGAAGAAGAGGAATTAAGACAGATATAAAGCCTTGTTTTAGTTAATTATTAGTTACTGAAAGCTGTTATTAGCTTAGAATCTGCCTCTCAAAGGATAAATATTTTACATGTTCAGTGGTTTGCAGCTGTTCCAAAGAGAATATGTTGCATTTCAGCAGTAGCTATGCTGTGGTCCAAATTAAAATAGTGGTGCTTAAAATAAAAATCATCATTTACATCAAAGACATCCTGTTATGAAGAGGTCAAGTCTATGCAGACAGGTCATCCTCTCCTGACCCTGATGAGGGCATTTGACTATAAGCTTCTCTCTAATGGACTAGGAAAAGTGTGGGAACTAAGCTTTGCGGAAAGACTTTGCTACAGCAAGAAAAATGCTGATATTACAAGTACAGATAGAGTCAACTAATTCCTTTAGAACTTATAAGACTGCTATTTAACAAGAAAGGCAGAATGAACTGCCTTTATGTACAAATGGATGGGTCCCATTTCTGGAACCGCTTTAAGGGTGCAATCAGCAGTGTTCACAACAACCTGAAGTTTGGTCTGAAACACACCCACAAACAATTTCCATGTTCCTATTTACAGCTGAGCAATAATGGAGCAGGCAAAAAATGACTGAGAGGACCAGCTCCTGTGAGCACCTCTGTGAGCTGCTCTGCATCAGCCCACTGTGTTCAGGTTGATGGAGCCAAAGTGCTCTCAGTGACACAGTGTTTACTCTATGTATGTTCCAGATTTCCAGGTTTTTGTTTTTTTTTTTTTTTTTTTTTAATATAAAACCTGGAAGCAATGTAACATCTATTACTTTTCCTGTCTGGTAGAAGCAGATTATTTCTCAATCATTAATCCCCTTTAATTCTATTTCCTACCCATCGAGAACCAGTAGGGTCAAAATGCCTGGGATAACATTGTCTTTGTCTTTCAAAGCTAAAGCCAGAGTTAAACAGAAAACTTACCAGACAGATATGGAGAAGGACAATCCATGATCTAATCACACCATCAGCAGTCTGTTCAAGGCTGAGACCAGAAACAGTGTCTTGTAAAATAGTTTCAAGAAAATGTTTGGGTTTTTTTTTCCCTATTGTAGCCTCATTTTTTCTGTAAAGATTTTTCTTATTTTCATCCTTACCACATTATGGAGTAAATAATGGCAAAACGTTCATCAAAACAGTGGACAAAATTATGATCCTTTAAAACACAGTTTGTGATTTATAAAAGGATGGAGATGTAATGGTATGTGAACATAAAGAAAGTCGAAGAACCCATAAGCCATAAGTGTTGTGCTGGTATAATGGCAGAAAGTGTAGGATTTGTATATTGGATTGTGGACGGACTAAAAATAGTTTCAAGAATGAGTCAAATCACCAGTTCTGTACTTAGTTTCTCTTCAAGGTCCCACTGGGCCAGATTTTGTCCTATTTTTACAGCTCTAGGTTCCTAAAGGAACCTCATTACAAACAGCAATTATTTTATACTTCTACCAGCAGTCTGGCTCACTGATTTTGACAGGAGTTTGTCTGCATATGAACCTTGGGATTTGTCTCAACATATTTAATTGGACTTAAAGTAGGAGCTCTAGGAACCTCCAGGAATAAGAGGCTGTTGTTAGCATAAACTTAAATAATGCTAATACAGGGTGCAATTAAACAACTACAAAGAATGGGTACATGAGTTGCATTGCCTGTCTGCCTCTTAGGTGGCCAGGCTGTATTAAGAAGCTTTAATTTTGTGGCTTCTTTGATACTTTGAGTGAAGTCCTGCCCTCAGACAGGCACAAACAACTTCTATTGAATTAATACATCTCCTGTTCATCTATCAGTGCTACATCTAACCCTTTCTCCAGTCATAGACTTCTATGACAGCTCAGTGAGGGTAACATGATTCATCCTTCCCTCCTCTTTCTCTCAGCTAGACACTAACAAACATAACAGAACTTGAGACAAGAGAAAGAGGCGCCTCATAATGAAAGATTCAATCACATCTTACCAAAAACAAAGGAGGGCACTAGCTAGTGCATGAAGCTGACTCCACTCTCCTAACTGAGGTACATAAAAGGGAGAGAGCGGCCCACATTCACCTCTAGTGTATGCAGGTGCAGCCTCTCAGGCTTCCATGCTAGTGTGTTTGCTTAGGGCTGAACTTGGCCTGAACAATAAAGCTGTGTATCCTATATTTTTAAAGGACCCAAACTGTTCCACTGAACTGTACTGATTTTTCTCTCTGACCCAAAATACACATGAATGTCTTGTCTGCAGTGTAATGGTAGGAGAGATCCTTTCTGTTGTATGTACATTTCTTTCCTCTGGGGGCACAAGTTTTTATACTTGCTATATACCCTCACCTGTCCCCTCCACCAAACAGCAGAAACATGTCCACAAATGCTATATAATAAACTACTTATTCATTATGTCCTCTATTTTCTATTCTGAGTATTGCATAGCATAAGCTTGTTTGACTTTATAAGGGAGAGATCTTCACAAAGGAAATGTGACTTCTTTTCCTAAATACACAGTTATAAATTACTGTTAAGGAAGTCTCTAGAACACAACTGGACTACTGACAACTCCCGAGTTCCCTTGTATTCCGCCCCGGTTTACTGTGTGACTGCAAACAACTCACTTTATACAAGAGATTATGTATACATAGACCTAACATAGGGAGGCAGAACATAATCGTGAAAGTGGAGTTAAAGATGGTGAAATCTACAATAGATACGTTTTTAATGCAGATGAGATAGCGTGACATGTGGATGAGAATGGGCAAGGGGACAAGAGGTAACAATACAGACGCAGTCACACTGAGTATGTCCTAAAACCAAGTTCTTATACTAACAGCAGCCAGCACCATCTCTTTCAAAAAACTGAAAACCACCAGCATTCCATGGATTTAGAATAGTCTGCCTCCCAGTTAGTTCGCTAAAAGAAATTATAAGTAATCATGTATCACTAAAGAGTAGTAACATATCACTAGATTAAGTAAGAATTAGCTCAAATCAGGAGTTTGGGGGGGCAGGGGGGGAATTGGAGAACATAAACAGAGGGTGAAGCAGCAAGGCAAACCAGTGGCCTGGATATATCAACTGGGAGAGCACAAGGGACCGAAGGAAACTCCAAGAAGTCATGCTGGAGTAACAGAAGAGTTTTAATAAAAGTAATAATGAATAACAGTGGAGAAAGGAGTTGAAAAGTTTTCATTAATTTCTATTCAAGCCACATGAAGATGATGCCAACGACAGAAACTACCTTTGTATTTACTAGCATAAACAAACTCACTGACTTGAAAGCTAAGTCTGCAAGAGTCCTGATCTCTCCAAGAGAGAAAATGTATTAACAAAATCTATGAAAATAGAAGGGGGGGGGGGGCCGACATTTTTTGAGATGTACAAAGTACACCCATCTTTTATGAATTTTTGATAAAATGACTAAGCGTATCAGTGTGATGTGCAACATAAACCTGAATTTTAGCAATAACTGAATATGACAGATTTATTAAGTCAGTCTGATGCTGCTACCCAATGCCTAATAAGTCAAACACACACTTAAGAAGAAGAATTAGGAAGATCTAAACAAGATTTCTTGTATACAATAGAATTTATTTAAAAAAAAAAAAAAAAAATGAAGTCACAGTTTTCTTTCTGCATAACATCTACTCCAGCAAGGAAAGGATGCTGACTGAAGCAGGAAAAGACAGAAGAAAGCAAGTTTCCTCTTGAAAATCTAAGCATTTAAATATTCTGTTGACGACAAGGCAAGAGACAGTACTCATAGTAAACTTGTACACATTCTCATAAAATGCTAACTTAATGTACTTATTCACATAAAGAGCGTAGATCCAGTTTTGCCTTCTGACACACCAAGAAAATGGTGTTGACTGATGGAAACATTTGGTCTCAGATCAACAAATCAGCATTAAAATGGGGGGGGGGGGGGCTTACTGTCAAGCAAGCTATTAAAAAGTAAGATACACACATCTCTTAATAGATCTATACCAAAGCAACAAATTCTTCCTCCTTTCCAGTGTTAAGTTAAGGTCACCCTGCCTAACAAACCATTTCATATGGACTCTCTCAAAAGTCTACTCTGCAGGCAATGGCGGATAACAGACAGCTGAATGACTGAATACTCTAGGTCATCCAAAAAATTAGATCAAAGAGTCCCTGTAGTCTATTGAAATGCAATTGCTTCCAAATCACATTGTGGTGTTCCAGGCTTGAAAGAATGGGTCACTGCAGTTTTATTGTAGAAAAGCTATTGCTAATGAAAGGAACAATGGAAAGATTAGTGCTACCAACCATATAGAAGAAACACCACTTTCGGTTTAATTGCAGTGAACAAAGCAAATAGGAAAGAAGGGCAACCAAGTGACAAAAGTAGTTGGTGCAAAAAGGATATAGAAGCTATTCACAAGGTTCTCTTGATCAGAGCACAGTGTCCAGACTTAACATATGATTACTGAATTTGGATCACAGAAAAAAAAAAATGACATGGTTGTCATTACAGACAGCTGACGACACATTTTTAAGAAGGCAGCCTTGCAAACTGAAAGACTAAGAATCCTGTTGACAATTTGTCTGCGATTCATTAGGTCCACTGAAATTAATAAATGGATGGGGATAAAGGAACAGTTATACTTTACGATACCTACTCTGCATGAGATTATTATAATTTTATATATTTATAAGGCTTATTTAATTTACCAATTTAAAATAAGAATTAAAAGTTAAATCTATTGAACCTTGGAACTGTTTAAAAAGAGATTCTAAATGATAATAATCTAGGTACTGAAAAAGGTTCTGCCATAATAAATTTGTTCATAGCACAGTATTTATTCCCTTCTGATCAGTTTCTGGATCTTTTCTAAGTGAAGCTTACCCGTCATAACAATCTATATGTCGAGACAGTGGTAAAAGATCCATTTCAGCCTCAATGAAGATTACCACATTCTGTTTCACTGTGACCTGAGGCAGACTTGAGACTTCCTTCTCTGGACAAGACTTGACAAGCCCAGCTTCACTTAGCTCATAAAGCATGTTAAAAAACAAAGTGTGACCAAACAGGAGATATAACCCAAACTGTAACTGTTGTGTGTAGGTAGGGCATTTCTCTTAGAGGAAATGACAAACATTGCAGTAAGTGAAAACAGGTTTTTTTTTCTTAATAAATATGGTAAAAGCTAGCAGTTGTGTTTAGTTGCTTCTGGGGAAGCTTCATTTTCATATCTGATATTAACAGTTCAGCACTACAGACATAACTTAAGAAAAAAACCCAAACAAACCAACCAAACAAAAAAACCCACAAAAAATACCCCCCACAAAAAAAAAAAAATCCAAACAACAAAAACAAACAAACAAACAAAAAACCAAAACAGCTTCATTTCAGTTCCTGGCACCTGTTCTAAAGTCACGTTTAAAACTGTTCAAGTCAACTATAAGATACTAATTCCTCTAACTTACTAAGAAAAAAAAAAAAGCAGAGTATTCAAAATATAATCCAGACTAGTTCAACCAGTTATCAGTATTCAACAGCCCTTCCTAATGAGCCACCCTCTTCTCAAGTCACCGATTACTATTTCAAAGGAAACACTGGGTGTCTCAAGTGCTCCTTTTTCAGTCCTGTCACACACTCTAATAGTCCTTATGGACTAGTACCTTTGCAAAACAGATTTCTAGAGGGTCACCCAACATATCCTCTGGACCTTAGCCAACCATAAAGCATAGATAACTTCATATGTCTAACACTTAAATATCACTGCTTTAATCTCATCCATAGGAGATTGCAACTGCAAGGACTTAAGCCTGAAAACCATCAATAACTATTAATTCTGTAGATGATTCCTCTGAATTACACCAGTAAAGACTTCTCTGTAGGCAATGAGCACTGTCAAACTTAATTTGAAAAAAAAAAAATCAGTTGTGAGTAATAATTTTTAAGGAACTTTGATGACAGCCATACATGGAAAATATGCAATGATAATATTTAGCACATTCATAAGAGATCAACTAATCAAGAACTATAAACCCAAATAAGGCTGGAGCTGTCAAAGGAAACAAAAGGAAATTGGTTCATAACTCCTGCTGAGCTAGGAAATTCACCGTTCCTTAAAACAGTTGACAAATGTAGGTATATTTTTTTTTCCTCACAAAGTTATGGATTGATTTTTTTTTTCCTTTATTCATAGTACTTCACAAAGACAGGAGGAGCATTTACTTAAGGGTAAACAAAAATGTATAAACTACAACAAACTATAACAAATGAAAATTGCTACAGGATAAAATTACAAAGGGTGTGATGCAGTTCATTGGCTATAACTAAACCTCTTCTGTTAAATGCAATAGCAACTAATGGTATTAGGCAAATCACAAAATGGTGTAAGGTATCCTGAATATTATATGAATTACATAACTTCAGCTACTACTCCAAGTATGAAAACACTTTTAATGCTGACTTGTTTTAAAGAAACACTTACCAAGCCTACACATGTAGATATCGCTACCGAAGAGGTGCTATCATTCCTTATAAATCCCTGGTAGAAACACTGCTCAATTTCATGTTCCTGAGAATTTGAGACTCCATCTTTCCCAAGTACCTGGACAACAAAACTGTTGCTTAAAATGGTCGAAGGTTTAAGTTCTAAGTGAAGCTCCTGTCCAAATGCTGAAAATTTGTAGTGCAAGGAACTCTTTGAGCTCTGAGTTGATCTCTTTCTCCTAGTACTGTGCAAAACATCATGTGAAATGTATGATCCACTGGAATCCACTTTGACAGGTGTCACAAATACATAATCTGTAATGACAGAAAGTTAGCCATGAGCTTTTTTATCCAACAAATAAGGTGTCATTCCAACACAGTAAGCATCAGGCTTTCACTAAGGCATGAAGCTTTCCCTTATTTAGGGAATGGTCTGAAAGCTCTGCACGCTACATGTGTATGGTCTTGACTGCATAAACTCAGACCTCTAACTCACACAGGCTCTCAAACTGCATTTGTTTCCTTTCTGCCCCACTGAGAGGCAAAGACTAACTGACATAGCTGTGAACATTCCCACAATCACTCTTCTGAAGACATTTGTCATCACCAACAGATCTGTAGATTTTCCCCTCCCCCTGTATTAATTGCTGTCAAATGTAAAGGCTGTTCTGAGAATTTTTTTTCCTTCCCTAAGAATGCAGCAAATATTATATCACTGTAGGGGTAACCATGACTGAGACTTTGTAGAACCGTACCACTTGTTCAAATGGATTAAAGGATTAATTTATTAATGCCTTAACTGAGCTGGACCTCATCTCTTTGTAGTGACTTGATTAGACTGGGTTTCAAATTGTAACTGACCTTCAGCAGAAAGAGATTACATCCTACCTAATAACCTTTAGTCAGCCATTGCTAATTGCATGTCAAAGAAGTTTATTGTTTTGGATACAGTATCTGAAAAATTACAAAACTATCTGTGAGAAGACTAAGATCTACTCACAAGCACCCAAGAAAGGAAAAAATGGAGGTCATGATTCAGCTAGCTGTATAAGCAGGTGCCTACCTTGAGGTACGTTACCATTGATGTTGATCTAGCAGTACAGGGATTAATTGCATCCTGGAAGCTGGGTCTGAATTTTAGCAGTTTGCTGAAGTAGGATCTTTGCACCTATTCCTGGTAATGAGTAATTATGATGAATAAACTGCTTCCCAACCCCATTTCATTTCTGAGCTGTATTTCTCTGAATACTTAATATCCATGTATTTAACAGGAAAAGAATTTATTTCTCTTCCTAAACTTAAGTAATACTGATGAAAAAGAAGACAACCCCCTCCTTGTGTTGTAACAGATGTTGCAAAAACTATAAATCTCTATCAATCTGCCTGAATAGACTTTGCTGGACACACATTAAGCTGAAAACACAACCTGTGATAGGTTGTTTTTCCCTTAGACAGTGGAAACAATAGACCAAGAACTTTCACTTTCCTCAAGTGGTGTTAATCAACGGCAGAAGTTGAGGACACTAAGCAGGATGGCAGCCAAAAAATGCAAGCAGCTGCTGGAGAAAGGGAATCCCCCAGTGAGCAGACTATAGGGTGCAAAAGGGTTTTCATTTTTGCAACCTGGTGTTGTTCTCTATTGTACTTTGTTTCCACTCACACCCAATAAAAAGCATATACTGCACTTCAAACTTCCCAAAGTCATCAGCATCTAAGTGTTAGTCTCTGCAATTTGGGAGCAAACTGCTCCAGACCTCTCACTCACCCAAGTCCTTTCTCTCTAGGTTTGTTTTCCCGTAGCCTACATTGCACAGCTTCTTCCGCTCTCCCACTGAAACCTTTCCATTACTTTTGTCTCATTGCTTTCATAACAGACACACGGGGTTTTGTTGTTGTGGCTACATACACATTCATTTTTCTAATTGCACGTGTAAATGCGACTGTATTTACCAGTTCATTCATTTGCTTTGTTGTTACATATCATTCCTTCTAACTTTTGCACACAAGGCTTAACAAGTTAATCACTGCCCATGGTTCACTACGGTTCACTATTTTACAGCAGCCAACTTTGCTTTAGCTTATGTTCCCTGAACACTGTGGCTTCTTCCCTTTAAACAGTCCACCCAAAAAAAAAAAAAAAAAAAAAAAAAAAAAACATCCATGCAAATCTTCATATACAGAGACAAGGAAAGGGGTATACAAAACATGGTTAAATTAATTGATGCTGTCACTGGTTAAAGTTGCTGCACGAGACATGCAACAGAGGCAGCACAGCTGAAGGGTCTGCAAGAGAGGAAAAAAAAAAAAAGAGAGAGAAAAGGAGTATTGGGCGAGATTTTCTTGATAACGGAAGGCAGAAAGACAAGGCACTAAAAACTGTGCAGTAACCTGGTATGAAAGTACACTAGGCGACTGCAAAAGAAAGTGCTCTCGACCTGCCTTTACAGTGCTTCCAAGCCATGGGAGAGTCGGGAATTGCATGGAGCTGCCGCTGAGAATCGCAACAGGTAAAGTCCAGACGACAAGCAGGAGACAGTCCATGTTCCGCCGTGCACCTGGTGTCCTGTGTCCATGATGGAGGAGATTCACCTTTGCAGCCTTTGCAGGAGTTTTGTTCTGAAATCTTAAATGTGTTTCCAC